>CBVK0101357159.1:0-12430 GCA_900067695.1 Picea abies | reverse complement strand
GGATAAAAGTGGTTCAACCCTTAGATCCGTATTTAGGGCCTAGATACACTAAACTGGTGGAAAACAATATGGAATCATATTCTCTTGATCAATTATACACCATAACTGCTGGAATGAGATTGGATTACATAAATCCCACTACAGATGGATCGATAAGTTGGAGAAGCATACATTTTGCTGACAAGGATTCATAATTAACATTTGACACTTGGAAGCAAGGCTCATAGGAACAATTCTCAAGATGATTTGCAACTCTCAGAGAAGCGATATGGATTGGAACTGAGATCATAGAACACCCAACATATGATGGTACCTCATTGCTACATAGTTTTCTTACCAGTATGGAAGAAAAAATAATGGTGGATCAAAGGATCTCAGTTCTTGACTTAGCCTTGCAAGATATCCCCACTAGATGGTGGGCCACTCATAGAGCCTTGATTATGATCCCCACTAGATGGTGGGCCACTCATAGAGCCTTGATTATGGAATCGGAAGACGCGAAGCAAGCCATCCGATGTCAATTCCAAATTATGGATCAACTAAAATAAGAAATGAATATATATATTCAAGATGCTCAACTATTCAATGGATGCTCTGACCCAAAAGTGCATATTGAACATTGTTTAAAATAGTGGCAAGTTGCAGAAGTTCCCTCTTATCTGTGGGTCCAGGTATTTATCCACTCATTGGGTCCAATACAAAAATCCCGGAACATACATGAAGAGACTAGAAGACAAACAAGTTGTTGGAAGACCTTACAAGACCAGTTTTGCAAGTACTTCTCCTTTACAGGTAAGTACCCTGAGCTCAACATAGTCCTTGAAAGAATCTGAGAAATACTTTTTACTGATATTTTCAAACAAAGATTAAACCTAGTAGTATGTATTGACCATGTTCAATTGCTTTAGTCTAGTCTGATTCATGAATTTCATAATCTACCTATAGCTTGCTGCAAATTTGATAAAGATATTGAAAAACCCGATGACTTAGAAGAAATTAGAAACTTAACCAGTAAAGAAATGGAAGGAAGTAGAGAGATTCAAGATAATATACCTAGTCACACCTATAGCTCCTATAACCATCCACTAAAGTTGTGAAAAGTTAATATAGGGAGTACACCTATAACCATCCACTAAAGTTGTGAAAAGTTAATATAGGGAGTACAGAGAATCCTAATATAGATTCCATAAGAGATTACTGGGATGAGAAGACTATGAATGAAGTTTATAGCTCGTTGCGGGAGTATGAAGACTTTTTTCCGAAAATGTTCTCAGAACTGAACGGTATAAAGGGATCCATGGGAGAAATGAAAATTGAGTTAAAACCCAACTCAAAACTTGTGAAGCACATACCATATTTACTTAATCCTAAAATAAAATAAAAGTTGAAGAAGGAAGTAGACAAAATGCTTGCAGAAAGACTTATTTTCCCAATCCAAGAAGCATAGTGGATTATCCCCATAGTTATCCAAAGAAAGAAGGATACATAAGACATTTAGGTCTGTGTGGACTACATAAGTATGAATTATGCATGTGTGCACGATCTGTTTCCAACACCTTTTAGTGATGAAGTTTTAGACCAGGTTGTGGGAAAATAATCTTATTCGTTTACAGGCAGATTCTTAGGATATCACCAATTCATAATTGCAAATAAATATGAGAATAGTACCACATTCATAGCTGAGTGGGGAACATTCACATACAATAAAATTCCCTTTGTCTTAAATAATGCCCTTGCATTCTTCTCTCGGATCGTAATAACATCATTTCGAGAATTCATCTACAAGTTTGTAGAGGTCTAAATGGACGATTGGACAATATACAACCTGCTAAAGGAACATGTAGGGATACTCTGAAATATGGACCACCCTATCTATTTTTCTAGCCAAAATATTTCGCAAGTTGAATACAACTACATGGCCATCGAAAGGGAAGGTATAGCTATGATTTATGCATTACAAAAGTTTAGACACTAGTTGTTAGAATCTCATTTCAAGTTTTTTATTGACCACTCTGCGTTGAAGTACCTAGTAAATAAACCAATACTTGAAGGAAGTATTTGCAGGTGGCTATTGCTCTTTCAGGAGTTTTCATTCGAAGTAATTGTCAAACTTGGAATATGAAACATAGGTCTAGGTCACCGTTCTAGTTTGGAATCAGAGGAAAATTGTGGAGCAGTAGATGATTAGCTCCCATATGCAGATATATTTCAAATTGAGGCCATCCCAGAGTATATTGAAGACATTGTTGTCTTCCTTAGTACAGGGACCTTCCCAGAAACTTACTCCGCAACCCAAAAAAGACATATGGTGGTTTGAGAAGCAAAATACCAATTGATTGCAAGACAACTTTAAAAATTGGGACTAGACATCATCCTCAGAAGATGTGTCTTTAACCACAAAAGGCAAGATATCTTGTGGGTTTGCCATAGTGGATTTGTGAGAGGACGTGTTGGAGGTAAAGCTACTGCACAAAAGGTACTTCAAGCTAGATTATGGTGGGTTACATTATTTAAATATGATAAAGAGTATGCTAGATCTTGTGACACCTTCCAAAGAGTAGGGAATCCATCATGTAGAGATGAATTACCCCTTCATCCAGTTAGATCACTTCAGGCATTTGAGAAATAGGTTGTTGACTTTATTGGACTGATCAACCCACTGACTAAGAATTCAAAGGATAGATACATCATCATCGCAAAAAATTACCTCAGTAGATGGGTTGAAGAAAAGGCATTTCAATATTTCTCAATAGATACAGCTGCTATATTTATTTTTGAAAATGTCATTACATGGTTTGGATGTCCTAGAATCCTAACCAGTCATCAAGGTAGTCACTTTATCAGCAACACAATCACAATGTTGACAAAAAAATTCCTTATAAATCACCATAAAAGTAGTCCCTATCATCCACAAGCTAATGGTACAGTGGAGGGATTCAATAAAATTATGGAAAGAGGACTGACAAAAGTATGTTTATAAAACAAGGAAGACTGGTATGATAGAGTTCCAATAGTCTTGTGGGATTACATGACTACCACAAAGAAGCTACACAATTATACCCCATTTCAGTTAGTTTATGGGAAAGAATTTGTTGTACCTATAGAGTTTATCACCCCTACTCTCTATATAGCACATGCTACACACATGACAGATGATGAATCAGTTGCACAAAGGAGTGCAGACTTGCAAGAACTTGAGGAAGCGAGATTTCTAGTAGGTTTTCATTACACAGTTGAAAACGCTAGACATAAATCTTGGCATGATAGGAATATCAATTGCAAATCTTTACCAAAGGGTATAAGGTATTACTCTACGATAGTCTGTATCAGAATAATCTAGGCAAGTTGTGCATGCATTGGTTGGGTCCATTCATAGTTGTGGAAATCCAATAGTCTGGTTCAGTCAAGCTAACACAACTGGACGGTATCCTTCGACCAGGTTGGGTGAATGGCTCCTGCTTGAAGCCTTACATTTCTCATGTTTGAACCAAAGTAATGTTGCTCTAGTCCAAGGGATCTTGTATAGTAGTTAGATTTTGATTTTCAGTAATTTCTTTAATACATTTAATAACCTTGGAGTGTGCATAGTGGCACAACGACATATTCTTTTAATTTATGTCTAAGTGTTTCTTTTGTGAAGAAATGTTGACTCAATTGCACAGGGTTGAACGAGTCACCATTACATTAAATGAGGTCATTAAACATGAAGGAGACCCTCATTATGGTCGGAGGGGGATGAATCCAAACTATATCACATCCCATGTACCATTCACATACTATCCAATAATACCCTTTATGGTAGCTATGGTAACTCGTCAGAAAATTCCTTCAAACCATAAACACCCAATACACATAGATGTCGTCGATATCCCCATAGGGATTCTCAACCATTAAAACGGTAAGCTCCTCAAGTTAACCACGCCCCTACAAGTATATTCTTTACATCCAAAGACAACCTTAGGTATTTGACCCCGCTATCAATCTTGTCGGACACTAGAGCCTAAGATTACGTTGTTGTCCTAATGACGAGTGTCTTTATGAGCGATTATGTGGCTCTCTAGTTATCCCATTTATAATATCTTGCGAACCAAAGGGAGGGACTGACTGTTTATCTCATCAAACTTTTGTTTTGAGCTATCTACACCCTATCCTAATATATGAAGTCCTTCACTCCCCAGTCGCGACCCTAACCCCTAACTCATATAGTTTATCAATGCTCTAGAGTCAAAACACCGAGAGTATCAGGAGGTCGAAGTTCGAATCCCAAAGAGGAAATTCCAGATGAACGATAGGATCCCAGGGTCGAGGTCATGGGCAATGTCAAGGGGAAGGTCGAGCAAGAAAAAATCCTCAACCTTAACCTGACTGACCAAGTATTGTTTCCTCAAATGAATATTAGTGTGTTTTGGGACTTGGCTGCAAACTCATTGCGGGGAATGCAGTTTGTCTCAAAATTAGACTTCATCAACTTATTTAATTCAACCATTGTGCACCTTAGGGATCTACTAGTATTTGGGACCACTGGTGAGGTTGCATGGTGCACCAAGTTTCTGATCAGTTGGGTGCATGACAAGATCTTATGGCTTGACAAAAGATACCTAATTCATGCAAAGGACATCCAAAAACTCATAGAATTGTCCCTTGAGGGCGAGGAAATATCTAAAGGATCTCGAGGCCCAAGTAAGTATGGGAAAAAGAGGGGCCAAGTTAGCGTATATGAGAAATTACACACCCATAGAGGAGACACAGAACTAAGATTGATCCAATTCTACCAGAGATGGTCCTAAAAAATGTTACATGATCGCAAGTGTAACACCCCTGTTTCCCCCAGCTTGTAATTAATCATTAATTATGATTACCATGCTAAGGCATGTGAATTATGTAAATGTATTATTTTTTATATTGCCAATGATTGACTGTGGGGGTGAAGACTTGAAGTACTGGCCATGATATCACTAGAGGAAAGAATGGGAAGACTATAAGAGAGGTTTCATTATGTCAAATGACCCTGAATTTCCCCTTGTTGGGAATGATAAACCCATTATGTCAAATGACCCTGAATTTCCCCTTGTTGGGAATGATAAACCCCTCTGGATCCTAAGGAGAGGAATCAGTTAATGAAGGAAATACTGGTGGTTGAATACTCAACCACCCCCATGAATGGAAGCATGGTATGGTTGAGGAGATAGGAGGTTGTCATTTTGAAGTACCAAAGAGTCCTACAGACCCAAGCTGACCCGTATTTCCATCTGACAGAAGGAACCAGATAGGTTAAGAGCCATCTTTGGAAGGGAAAGAGTGGGGGGATTCACTCATAGACAGTGGAGTGGAGCATGGGAGGATCTGCAGAGAACATGAGAGACATCAAACAAGATTGCATGCACAAAAAGGAACACATGACCCATATATGAATAAGAAAAGAGGAAGGCCATGATATTAATGTTGAGGAAGCATCTGATAAACCTTGTAGGGATGCCATGACAGAGAAAGGATCTCTGAGAAATGGTAGAAATTTCCCTATTGATATCATGGCTTGGCACAAGGGTGGCCAAAGTTCTAAGAATGAATGCCTCTAATCCTATGATTGGGTGGAAAGGCGAGAACCCACAGTTAATTAGTTGGTGGCAACCTATAATAGGTAAGTATTCTCATATCCTATGTAATTGAGCTGTAATTGTAAATTAAACTTGGATATCATGTGAATGTTTCAGTGATGCACATGTTTTCTTATTGATTATACTATGTCCCTTTATATTTGCTTGATTGCGTATTTAAGTCAGTAAGGAACTATGTGGTTTGTACATGTAAATACTCGAGCGTTGTAGTGGCTCAAGTTTAAGAAAATGAATTGTGAGTTAATCAATCTTGGGCATAGTTTCCCATGTGCATTTTAACACTCCCAGCTATTTTGAGTCTCCTGGGAGAAGGATTCTGTTAAGCTCGGGTGAAAGAACACAATGTGCATGCCATCTGCTAATTCTTTCAGAATTGACAAAGCTTAGGAAGGATATCGAGATTTATTGAAAGGAAAGACCCTTTTGTTTGGAAGACGAGCATACAAGCTCTGTTTAGGAGGATCCAAGTTATGTCATTACCATTGGATTTGGAGAAGGAGCGCATGTGTTAACTCCTTGACTCCTTCAATCTTCGCGAGTTTTGATGATATTGGTATTTGTTGTAAGGGAGATGGATCCTTTGAAGTCCTGGAGCTCAAATTTAATCTGGGTCATAGATCTGAGGATGCTCTGGATCTATTCCAATCGTCAGATCTATGATATATTCATCCTGATGTTGACCAATTCGAGAGGACAGGGGTGTTGTAACTTCAAAACCCTCGAAGGTAGGAGTAGCAAAGTAATGTGGACCATGGATCTATGGATCCTTTGGGATCCCTTTCGGTCGTTCGATCGAAGGAATATGTGTGTCATGTAGAGAACACGTGGGGATCCATGTGTTGAGTCACGGAGTTTCCATGTGTGGAGGATACCTGGTAGGCGATTATAGGGGTCTAGAGGTTTGACACTCCAAATGAATTTGGATGAGAGTCTTCAAAGTGTGAAGAATCCCAAAGTTGCAATCAATCGAGTAAATCCCAACCGTCCATCATTAAGGACATGTCTCGCTACATCCTGTAGTCCGGAGGTTTGAAACTCATGGGGAACTTTCTCAAGATTCTTCAAGGAATGAAGAATCCTAAAGTCACGAACAAAGGAGTAAATATCTGCCATTCATAGGTAGGGGACCTGTGGCACCATATCTTTTATTCTGGTGAATTGACAGTTTGAGGAATTTTAGGTGTGGTGTATCGATAAGATTAGAAGCCCGAAGTGCCAACATTCTTCGATCCGATGATGCTTCAAGAATTTTCTTATCCGTCAGATCTAGTTTGTGCTCATTCTGGCTCTAACCAACTCCGAAAGAAAAGAGGAGTATGCATCGCAAAACTCTTGAATGCAAAATTCTAGAAGTAACGGGAGTCGTAGATATATGGATCTACGTGGTCGGATATCGACCGTGAGATATGAGGGATGTTAGAAGGATATCAGTCTAGAGTGACATGGCAGGGTGATGTCATCTAGGGTGATGTGGACCCACGATCAATGTGACACTTTTCACCTCGATTTGTGTAATTCATAGACCCTATATTCCTATTAAAGCATGACATGTGTCACCCCCTGATGAAGGCATGTGTCACCCTTGGCCCTTACTACATGTCAATCTCTGGTATGTGCTTTGTTGGACAAAGTGGTTGGTGATGTGACTGAGACTCTGTGATTCTGGGACTTCCAGACTCTGGGGGTTTGGAGCATTGTGTCGAGGATAAACTAGAAGGGTTAGAGTTACGTGGAAGTGTTTCAGAATTTTGAGAAATAGGAACTCTGGAAGCGTTAGGGTGTAGTGTTGTAGAGAGACTGAAGGTCCCTAAGGCCGAAGCCATGTGGAAAGGTTACGATACTTTGGGAGTTCGATAGTCCAGAAGGTTTTGTGTGTAGATAAAAAAAATGGTTGCTCTATGTTGAAGCACTGAACCTCGAACTACCCTTAAGCGTATACTAGAACGAGGAGGAAGATACGTCGTCAAAATTAATGGTGGATGGATCTCCACCATAGATACAGGAGCAATGGGAGCTGCAGGACTTCAGGGAATTCTAGATAATATGTACGAGATGGACCCATGTGGCACTTGAATTTTAACACCCGAAGAACTTAGGAAGGGCCTATCTCTTAATTATGAGCTCATATTCGAGCATGGCGATAGTGGATGGAAATCTCTTGACAAAAAGAACATGATGGAGATACTGAAACGTGGATGTAACAAAGTTTAGGGAAAATGAAATTTGATGCCCCACCCCTAGAAATGGTATTTAGGGGTAGGTTGTGTTACAAATTGGTATCAGATCATGGAAACAACACTTGGCCTTCTTGGGCTCATGCACGAATCGCATATAAGTATTATTAGAAGACCTTAAGGGGTAACACACTATTTTACCCCTTCCTAACAGGCTTAGTAAACCTCTACTAAAGAAAGGAATGAGTCCTTCTATTGTTGATATATGTTTTGGAAATCTACATTGTATGTTGCTAATGTTTCCAAATAAAGAAGTTGACTTCACTTTGCAATTATGTTGCTAATGTTTCCAAATAAAGAAGTTGACTTCACTTTGCAATTGTGTGTGTTGTTGTACAATAATAATATTAGGTTACCAAGGCTAAGATGAGCCTGTTGAGGATATTACTGTCGAACGGAAAATATTTTCATAAGTCCCTTGAGTAGAAGGATGCAGATTAAAATTTCGTTGGTATCATACCCAACGATATTGAATCATGCTAGTCTGTGGCAGAGAAAGCCTACCATTTCTTCCTGGAAATGATGGCCAATCCCACAAGAATGGGATTATGTTGATGAGCACAAATAGAAATACTTGGATGTGAATGGAGTAAAAGGATCCATAGAAGTAATAAATACTATCTTAATGAAGGATTAAACCTTGTATATGTGTAAGATCCCTCACAATCAAAGGATTCATGGACGTGGTAAGGTCAATTTATTTGACCTATAATGAATAAAAATTGTTGTTGGAATAACCTAGTAAGCATGTAAAATGGATTCACCTTATAGATTGAGAACTACCTTCATGAAGGTAGGAGTGAATTGACAAGAGTGAGTTCAAAATATCATGAGAACTACCTTCATGAAGGGAGGAGTGAATTGACAAGAGTGAGTTCAAAATATCATGGTTGTGTTAGGGGAGTGTTTGTCCCTATTAACTTAAGAATGTGTCTATGCAAGACGAATGAGTCTAGTGACCCTTCTCTGAAAAGGGAGAGCATGTGCAACTCTCGAGTTTCGAAGGGAGCTGAGAAAAAATTCTTTTTTATGGATACAAGAATTGTTGGGCAATGTTTTTCTAATCAAGATGATAAACGAAGTTGTATAAATATTGAGTGCTTGAGTGAGAAATCACATCAGCCTCTCTTTCTTGGTGGATATGAAACTAATCTACCAGAACTATTATGGGAGGAGGAGAGTGAACTCTATCCCTGGCTGTTGTTGAACAAAAGAAATAGTTATAGGTGTAATGGTTAAGAATGATTATTGTCTAAAGATACTTTGGAATTCTGTATTAAAATACTTAGTAAGTAACATACTTTGAAATTTTATTTGGGCTTTAAGGGACATTAAAATTTATTATAAATAAGGTAAAATTGTTGATTAAATGTTGATCTTGAATGTGGTAAAGGAAGTGTTGGGGAACTTCTAGATGCCCAATGGGTCAGACTGACATCCAGTGGTGGATGGTATCCATATAGATATAGTTGGACCCTAGTGAGGGGAATCTAGAAAAGGATTTCCTCGATCAGAAGGTCTGCTGATCAAGACCATTTGGAAGCTAGATTGGTTGTTTTGTTACCTTGGGAATGGTTATACTTTCCCATACTGTGTTTATGAGTGGGAAATTTTTTCATGGAAGTTGAGGCAAGAGTGTTTTCTTGATATTTTTTATCATGCAGAAAGGGAAACATAGTTATGACTACGCCCGTTAAACTTCTAGGTGGATGTCATGTGAATGGATGCAAGTTCCCAACCGAGAGGGAAGCTCAATGTTGAGCATCTCTATGAAACTTGTCATAAGAATGAAAGTAATATCCTTGGGAGAAGGATTTGGAATTTTGATATGTCCATGAAGGACATGGAAAAGGGTACAAACAATGAGCTTGCATGATGAATGTTTAGCTATGTCTGTATATTCTTGAGTGCATTAATTTAATGCATTGTGAGGTTGCTTGATATGAAAACTGATATTAATACCAATTAGGTATGAATGATATTAAAGGTGCAAGTGATGCACATATATAATGTATGGGAATATTTATACTAAAGGTACGATGTGACTGCTTAAATGAGTGAAATGTAAGGAAATAATTACACTTTCAAGATTTAATGAATACCATGGATGCATGGCTTACTCTATTCTGAGGATTCATGAATGTTTGGTTTTGAATGATAGCTTGAGTGGAATGTGTTTCATTCCCTCAGGAAATACTAGTATAAATAGATGAGAGAGTAAATGAGAAAGGAGACTCTGTTGTCGTGACAAAAATAAACATGATTAAGCCTTTGAGGGCTGCATGAGGACAATTGTGAACCATCATAAGTTAAATGATTTAAGATTTTGCACGTGGTTAAGTGCATCATGGATGTAAGTTATAAAAACAAGGAATAGGTGTAGAAGAATAATATGGATGCATAACAAAGATGCATGTTTATATTCTTTATGGAATATTTTATAAATAACTGAACTAAATCAAGGTTGAGGCTATCATTGATAGTGAAGGATATGCAATAAGGAAGTTGCATGCTGAAGGAATTCCCTATGAAGGAAGTGTGTAAGGACTTTGTTAGGAGAGAAGAGTCACATCCTCAATGATTAATAGAAATTAAGTAGTGGGCTACAAGCCTATATATATAGGAATTTTGGATTTCATTTTTCAACAAAATTTATGAGTAAAATACTAACAAATGAATGATGACCATTCTGATAACTGAATGGAAATGTGGAGAATGCACATGTTCATATTTCATTGTGAGAAAAAGTTGCTAGTAAAGCATGTTGATGCATCCAAAAAGGTTAGGGTGAGGCCTAACCAAGGCTGCTCAAGGAAAAGAGAAGGAAGATCTCAACAAGGAGTAATTTCAAAAGAAAGGAAAAGGAAAAAGGAGGAACACTTTTCCCAGCCTAAGGATTCTGAATTTATTATAGAGTTGTAGGTCTTAGGTGAGTATTTGTGAGAACAATTATAGCTGGAAAAGGGAGAATGAATAAATGAGTATGTTTAAATGAATAGGTTTGGTTAAAGCCATGTTAAGCAAAGGCGGAGAGTCCATAGAAATAACTCAGTTGGGATGAAAATCGCAAGTGGTGTAGAAGAAGTTGGAAAAGGGAAGAATCTCTTAAGTCCTTTGTTATTATCTAATGTGTTCTCTGGGATAAGAGAAAATTGGAAATATGAAATATGAAATGTGAAAATATTTTATTGACTAGAAATCTATGATACTTGCATTTTTATTTTACACAATGACTAACATATTTATGATGTATATCATGTGTGGAATGAAATTGGAGCTGTTGAGAAAGACAATTGACAATGATGGAAAAATTCAAGCAAAGGATAACTATGAGAAGGTTGTTAAAATATTGTTGAAGGGAATTTAAAAGTCCCCCGAAAGCACCATTGATGAGGGAATATTAGAGAGGGTGCTAGAAGTCAGATCGGGTATAAAAATGTTCATACCTATGTGGCATGAGGTATGAAGGGATTTGGTATGAATCCATTTTGAAAATATTTTATTATCTTAATGATATGCACATAATTTGCGAATGGTTGTTGTATGTTATTGCTACCCAAGTGGGGTAAGATTCAAGAAAGAAGAATCTGAGCAATAGAGAGAGGAAGTCTATGCCAGTCAAGGAAGAGTTATAATCCTTTCAAGAAAATGCATAAGTAAAGAGTACCATGGTTTCAATGACCAATCTAGGAAGATTGGTAATAAAGGTGCTCATAGTTATCACATTGCATGGAATTGCTTCGAGGAAATGCATGGTTGCGTAAAGGGAAGACAATGGATTTTCCATTGATGAAGGAGGACCTTACAATATTTTAATTTCATTGTATAGGTGTTAAAGAAAATAAAATTTGGGTGGCCATGAGTGTTGGCACCTTGGTCACTAATGAACAAAGAATTCTTGGGTGCATTCAAGAGCAAATTTTAGTTTCAGGTGTATTGATTTGGGATCATGACCAGTTTGTAGTAGGAAGTACAGTCTTGTTGCATTAATCAATGAGAAGGAATAAGCCATATGGTGAAGAGGTTGGTTAAAATCCAACACACCATAACAAAGTTCTTGTCACCAAGTGTGGAATCTTGAAAAAAAATGCAAGGGTGCATTGGGTATGAATGTGGCCATGAATATTGACAGATTGTTTAAAGTCATTTAAGATTTGAATTGCATTTGAAAATTTTAGTATGTTGAAAGGATGCTTACATAAATAATAATAATTCCATTTTTCTTTGTACCCTTGAATATATAAAAATGAGTTGGACTGTTAGCATGCATCGTTTCAAAATATAATGTGCATGAAAACTAACAATTTGTTTAGCTAATGAATGTCGAATAGGGGTGATTTTAAGAACCCCCCCTAAATTTATATGTATAATAAATGGGCGAATCTCCATGATACATAGGAAAAATTGAAGGCTATTTTATCAATTATATAATATGTATATATAATTTTTTGGCGAATCTTTTAGTCACTTATATAATCTTGTAAAATCTTGGCGAATATTTCACTTAACTATAAAACCTTGTAATGTTTTGGCGAATTTCTTGATAAAGTATAAAACCATATATAATAATAGGAAAATGTA
>CBVK0101357153.1:0-12934 GCA_900067695.1 Picea abies | reverse complement strand
GGATCTTCCTCTAGATGCTTCTTTTTAGTATAAATAGGAGTCGAGGGTATTGAGAACCCTAGCTTGGATATTATTGTAACAGAGCGCTGCTCGTTTGGAGGTTGCCCCCTCGAAGAGGCCTGTGAACATTGCTATCTGAATCAAGTGCTATTCTGTTCAAGTGCTATTTCTGTTGCTATTTCATATATCGTTTCTGTGTATTGAGAAGATTATGCTGGATATTTTACTGTTATTCTGTTATTTCTAGCATTTCGTTTCTGTTCTGCATATTTTATATATCTGGTATCTTGCACCGTCTCTCATGAACCCTGACTTCTCTCAAGATTTTACACTCTATACTTTCGCCTCTGATCGTTCCTATGCCGCAGTCCTAACTCAGAAGAATTCTGAGAACAACGAAGTACCCATCGCCTTTATGAGATCTGCTTTCAAAGGTGCTGAACTTAACTACCCAATAGTCGATCGGCAAGCCTACACTGTTTTCAAAACAGTTAAGCATTTCCGGTCCTATCTTTTGAAGTCAAGGACGGAAGTCATTGTCCCCTACCCTGTCGTAAGGAACTTGTTAGTACAAAAGGAGTTAGGAGAAAAGAGAGATAACTGGGTCACCTCCTTGCAGGATTATGACTTAGATATCACCCCAGCTCAGATCGTGAGAGGCCAAGGGTTGTGTAAATTGGTTGTTGATTCAAAAACAGGATAGCAAGAAGATAGTGATACGTCAAACCTAGAACAACTCAATCAAAGTTTAATTTGTTGCGCACAAAACCTCGTTAGTCCCTGGTACGATGATATTAGATTATATCTTGAACATGGATCAACACCTCGTCACCTTGACCCTGCCAAGAGAAGAGCGTTGAGAATAAATTCCTCCTCTTTTCATCTAGTTAACAGTATACTGTTTTGTCAAAATTTTGACGGCGTACTGATGTGTTGTCTCGAAAAAGTTGAAGCAGAAAAAGTCTTGCTTGAGTTGCATGCAGGAGAAGCCGGTGGTCACTTCGGTGGCAACACAACTGCTCATAAGGTTTTAAGCGTTGGTTATTACTGGCCCACACTTTTTAGGGACGCCCATGCCTTGTGTTGTAAATGTATCATCTGTCAGAAAGCATAAGGGAGATTGTAAAAACTAGCCTTTCCCTTGCAACCCGTCTCAGTGGATTCTCCTTTCCAGTAATGGGGCCTTGATATCATAGGTCCTATTAACCCCCCATCCTCACAACATCACAAGTATATTGTGACGGCCACAGATTACTTTACCCGATGGTCTGAAGCTGCTGCGCTAAGAACTGTTAACACCAGTCAGGTAGTCACTTTTCTAAACTCGAATATTATCACTCGTCTCGGTATCCCTGATTTTCTAGTCTTTGAAAATGCTTCATACTTTTCTTCTCTTGAGATGAGTGAGTTTTCTTTGGAAAAAGGAATAAAGATAAAGTATTCTGCTAGTTACTAGCCCCAGGGCAATGGCTTAGCAGAATCGACAAACAAGAACTTGATCAAAATTATCAAGAGAACTGTGGCTGAAAATCAAAAGAATTGGCACAATGCATTGCTAAACACACTGTGGGCTGATAGGGTAACACCCAAAGCCGCTATAGGTAACTCCCCCTTTTTCTTCGTTTATGGCAGAGAAGAAATTTTGCCACCTCACATTCTTCTTCCTTCACTTCAGTTGTCACAAAAGGTCCAAGAAGAAGATTGTCCCTCTTTAGAAAACTGAATTAACGCTTTGATGAAGTTGGAAGAAGTAAGAGCCCAAGCTAAGCGTAAGTTATAACAACATCAACAATTAATTAAAAACTGGTTCGATTCCAATTCTGCTTCTGATAGGAATTTTGAAGTAGGCAATCTCGTCTTAAAGTGGGACAAACCACACGAAGGAAAGGGTGAGCACACCAAATTTCAAAACTTATGGCTTGGGCCATTTTTAATTGTTGAAAAGTTGAGTCCTAGTTCCTTTCGATTGCAGAATCTTGAAGGGCATCTTGACACCTATCCAGTGAATGGCCAAGCCCTAAAGAGATACTTTGCTTGATAACTACCCTTGTATATTATGTATATATTTCATTTTTGTTTGCACTTTCTTTTTCTTTCTGTTTTTTTTATTTTGATTTGATTGATCAGTTTGTGTTTTTTGGACATACACATACCTGTACATTGATCCATTCAGACAAAGACGATAGAAAAATTTATTCGCTGAAATAACTTCTCAAAATTTGTACAAACATCAATGGTATATCTTTGAAACTGATATCTATGTTGGAAAATTTTGTTGTTTGAAAGAAGTTTACTGATTTCAATCTCTGAGCAAAGTTTGTCATGATCATCTATTATCTTTTTATGCTGTCCCTTTTCTGTAAAGGAATGACTCAAAAATATGTCTCCTTGTCGTAGGAAGTTGTTTTGTAAATAAAACATTTCTAGAGATAAATAAAGAACAGTGCTAAAAAATTCTGATGAGGTCTAAAAATATGCTAAAATATCAAGACTTTTAGCGTCACCCCACTCAGCTATCTACAAAAAATAAAAAATTATTAATAAGAGCTGTGGGAAGTGTTTGTAAACCCGCTGGGATACTGAACAGGTCTGCTGGCAGCGGGTAAATGCAAGCATGGCACCAAGCCAACTTCGCCGGGGTACTGAACAGGCCCGCTGGAAGTGAAGCAATGTCGGGTACATGAAAATCTGCAAAAAATATAAGAAACCTCTTTAATGTCCTTTATTTTGATCCAGAACTTCTTAACGGGATACGGATGTCAGAGTGGGTTAAATGGAAACCCCGTCGAGGCTATGGACGCCTGCTGGCAGTAGTGGCCATGCCAACAGTATCGGAGATTTTATCTTTAATATCGTGACTTACTGATCTTAAGACTGTTATTGCTTTTCATCTTTTGAAACACTGCTGGAAAAAATGATTAATGACGATGTTAGTACGATTTTCTAGTTGTTATTTTTGAGTTGAAATTTTCTTTGTTGTCCTAAATCTGAATTTGTTTCTTTTGACAGAGATAACTGCTTCTACCAGTGTGTCACCATTGTTGGAAACCAACTCACTTTTTCCCATCATCTATAAGCTGCCTACACCTATGTCTTGCAAACATAGATTTTTTCATCGCAATTTTTGAATAGACGACATTTTCATTCTTGCGACATTTACACATTTGTCTTCATTAAGTTTTCACGACTGTAAGCATGCAAACTTCTCCTTTTGAGGTCACATTTCGATCACTATATGAACTATCATGATCTTTTTATCGATATTGCACTTACCTTTTGTTTATCATTATGTGGTTGAAAGGATTTTCAAACTATGCTCATTGGATATTTTTATATTGATTGCATAACTTGATTTTGTTGAGTTTGTAAGGCTTTGAGCATTTGGATTAACACTTTTTATGGCATGCCTTATCATTGATTCTATGAAAATGAATAAGGGTTTGATTAAGTTTTTATATAGATGATATAATCCTTATTGTTAATCTTTTTATAGCTCTTGGCTTGTCAACTATTATGAATTCAATCGGCACATTGGTTAAACATTTATACAATGGCGCATGGCTAACATTTGGTGTTGGTTTCACATTGAATGTCGATGGTTTAAAAACTATACTCTAAAGTTGATTTGGTGCGTTGGCATAACACTTACCATTTGATTATTTGGTTGGCCAAACGATATGGTTTTTGAGCTATGATTGTTTGAATAGATGTGTAAATCAGCAGCTGTACTTTACCATAACTATCGTGCATGGCAGTGAATGACTCCACCACCCTCGCATGCGCGCATTAACGCTTACCCCCTTTTGCTCGTTCATTGCTGTTAGACCAAATAGCTCTACTCCTGTATGTGTTCGAACCCTCCCCTTACCATGCATTCAACTCCATGGCACCAGTCATGCGAGTTGAACCCAATGGCAAACAGGCCCTGTTGATGTTTGATAATGCCCGCCAAGATTTGGCAGACAGTGGATGGCTTACCTTTGTGGAACATTTCGAGGGTTTTAACCTTTGCGTGGCTCAACAGTTTGCCATGACCTTCGATGGCTGTCAAGCCAAGGTCAGCGATATATAATTGGAAATTGATGAACAATTTATTAGTCTTGCTACGGGTTTGCCTTCCACTGGACAATGATGGTCCAAGAATTGCAAGGTCAAGGAAGTCCCATGGACACTGCTCTTTCAATCATGAAAAATCACCTCATGTGAAGAGGTATGCCCGTAACTATGCTCAAACAACATTGGCATGATTTATTGATGATAATCAAGCAATTTGTGACTTGCGAAGGTCGCTACGGGTTTGTGTTCCTCCACCACCTACGTTTGCTTATAGTTTTTATGGGATACTCTCTCAATGTGCCCTATTATTTGCATAGAAGCCTATTTAAAATGTCGAAGAAGTACAAAAGAAACCAGGCTGATAGTATCGTTTTTCATCATGGGATAGTAAAGCTTATTGTTGTCTGTCATTTGAGTTTGCACGGGGATTGTTGGAACAATTTCGTTGCACGGAATGGTTTCCAGGATTCGAACCCTACATAGGTTGACAAACCTGTGGTGAGCGAGGTCAAGGTTGTACCCCCAGTACCCTACCATGTCCTTCTGCCTAAATCCTCGGCCGACCCTCCTATCGACTTACCCCACACTGTGACTAAGAGTGTTGATACTGTTAAGCCTATGGGAAAAAATCCCAAGGCAAACCTCACTTCAAACGCCAAAGGGAGAAAGAATGAACGTTTGATTTCATGGATGGCAAGGAACAATCCAAAACCCCCTGTGGAGCTTAACCCTATCGTGTTGAGTGAGGACTCTGATTCGGAAGTGGAGCGTTTCTTGGCTAGAGAATACCCCTATTTGCAAGGTTTGTGTGCCGAACCCTTGTATGAATTTGTGTCAAACCTACCCCCTTGCCTAAAGGAAGACCCTAACTACCCATGCATTAAGTTGCCTTGTGAAACCCTCGGTCAATTGCCCAAACCCTCTCCTGCTTTTTCTAAACCTACAGTGTCACCCTATGATCAATGAAATTCGTGGTTGGAGCGATATTATAATGATGTTCCAATACTCCAGTCAAATATTCAGTCACTAGAGGACCAGATTGCAGCCCTGACCAGTCAAAAGTCCAAGCTACAAGCGACAGATAAGAAACAAAAGACGACTGGCTCCATCCTGTATAAAAACATGGAATCAGCCACGGCTGTTGTAAATTCCAAGCTGGCATAATTAAGCAGCCTCATCGCTACACAGGTATGGTTCTCACAATAGCTTTGTTTTGTAAATAATCTAGTTTGCTATAATGATTTTAATTCATCTTTTAAACAGTTTGATCACTTATTCAAAGACCTCTATTATTCGACGATCATCCTGTACATGGTTTTGTTTTGATTAAAATAGAAAGAGTTCTGATTTGATATATGATTCGCTCATAGATTTTTATGGTTATTCATTTGGATTGCATTTGCTAAGCCTGTCTGAGTGAAGAAACGAATTAATGGTGTGTTTCCAATACAATTCAGGATGTTCCATACCTTATTTAGAATATTATTACCCTCGGATTTGATCTTGTATGATTCGTATGATGTGTTTGACAAATTCAGGAGTGAAGTTGTTACGATGTGCTCTGTCATACGATTTTCCAAATCATGAATACCACTCTATCCGATTTAAATTTGGAAATAATTACTTTGTTTCTATAAAAATAATGGTCTCATTAAAATGTGCAACTACGCCCGAAACATAAAAGATTATGATTCGCAACAAATATGCTACACTCAGTCGATTAATTCGCTTGTTTGTATTGCTTTTTGGTTTCATTTTGAATGTGTAAAAAACGAATTGGTCAAAACCAGTCGTGATTCATTTGATTAGAACGATCTTGGTAAAGGAAAATTAATCTTGTTTACTCACTGGGCAATGATAAACGATCGTTAACAAGCTCTGTTTGATTGATCCTATTACTATTTCATTATGAGTCAATTTTGGTTTGATTTCGTTCACAATCTAAACCACTTGCTATACAGTTATCGTAATCCTGTTCGATTTGATTATTTCTCCTGTTCGTTTCACAATTGTAACGAAGCGTTTGCGATTTGATTCATTTTCAATTGAATATTAAAATGATTTCATAACTGATAGACTCGATATGATTGAGAAATGATTACAATTCTGTTACATATGATTTCATTTGCCCGATTCATGACTATAATTGAAGCAGTGTATTGTTATCTCTATACTTGGTTAAATGATGTAGATCCTGTTGGTATAATTCTTTCATTTTATGATTCATTCTCAAGTAATTATTGGATGTCAATCGAATTAAACCTCATTCAAAGATTTGATTTGATTTCAATTCTGATTTTGTATATTATTTTAGACTAGCTACAGAATCAGAGGATTCTGTAGCTAAGTGTGTAGAATTAAATTTTTATTGTTTTGTTAATAAAATATCTCTCTAACTTGTTATTTTTGGTCCATTACAGGCAAATTCGAAATTGCATTGGATTTGATGAGCAGTTAGAGGATATTTGAAATATTTTGATTTCATTTTAGTTTCTTAGTTTAGTTTATCTTGGGAATATCTTCCCAGATTTTGTAAACAGTTTGATAACTGCCACAGGGAGGTTTTACCCTGTGGAGAAACTTATAAATACTTATTATTTTTTGTATTAAGATCATCCTCATTGGTGGGAGAAAAAGGATATGGAATTTTAATACAGACTGAGACAAAATTTGATATTCTGCTACAACTTTAGCTTTTCATGATATCAATATTTTCTTTTATGTTTATGTGTATCAATTTGCATTTGGTTAATGACTACTTTATCTATCTTAGTCTTTTGCAAATGATATAATTTAATCAATATAATCCATATCTGATTTCTCCTAGTACTTAAAAAACATAGCAATTGCTTGATTCAGTTTGTGAATGACAGATTTCTCTTCTTCATAAGTTGAATTATTAAGCATAAGTTTTTGCATAACAAGTTTCCCTTATTGCAGAAATTTATAAATCATATAATTGTTATGATTTTTTATGTCTTGTTTGTCCTTTAAACAACTCAAAGAGCAGTGTAGCCTATCATTTATGAGAAGCTTCTGGATTATCCGGTGCAAGTTTCCTTCCTCCGACCAGCTTCGAAGTCATCATACATAGGAAAAATTTGGAGCGTTTCCAGGTCAGTTTGTTATTTGTTTGTTTAGTGTATTTATTAGTAGTTTAGTTTAGATATAAGTTATATTAAATATATGTGTTTAGTATATTAGATTGTTTAATTTCAGTAAGTTTTATTTCTTATTTATAAAATCAAAAAATCAACAAAAACATATCTCGCTGTCTTAGGGCAGAATATAATGAGTTTTGCAGGTTTTAATTAAATCTGTAGATTGTTTATATTGTACATTTTGTGAATAAGTGATATTGCAGTTATTAATTAGATAATCGATTAGAGTTAGTATAATATTAATTACTAGATTGTATATAGTTAGTTAGATTAGTTTGTTTTATTTATTTTTATGTTAGTTTAGTTTGTTTTATTTGTTTTAATTAGTTTAGTTAGTTTAGATTAGTTTTCTCTTTGGTTTTCCTAGAACCTTAGAACGGCTAACGGAGCCGCTAAACCCGTCAGGGTGGTTCATTCCAAACGGCTTGGGTTATTAGACAACCCCGGACCAGTTCCACTCTCTCAGTTGACGGACGGTCAATTTTGCCCGTCAACAGTACATACTTGGTACATGGTTGGATGCACTTGTTTATGGTACAGGTTGATTACAGGTTATTTGGTACAGGTTGGTGCATGGCTGATGCACTTGTTTATGGTACAGGTTGATTACAGGTTGAGGTATAGGTTGATGCATGCTTGATTCATGGTTCATATTTATTGGTACATGTTTACATCAGTATATCTCATAGTGACAGGTTGACAGTGGTTCCATCATTCTACATCTACTTCAGGGTGGTAGGATGGGGCAAGGACAGGTGGTTGTAGCCACCTTTCGATTGCAGCCAAAGAACATAGGGGGTTGTAGCCTCCTGCTGGTTGTATCTAAATAATTGAGGAGTTGGAGATTCCCTTAGGTTGTAGCCTGAGAAACTAGGGTGTTGGAGCCTCCTTCCAGTTGTATCTAGAAAACAAAGGAAGTTGGTGCTTCCAATGAATGTAATTCTTCAAGACATATAAGAAAAATCATTCTATGGTTTTTTCCATATTTGGGTTTCCATGTAAAACACTAGTGTACTGTGTATGTGTATGTTTGTTCATTTGTTCATTGCTTATTTACTCTGCAGTTATTGGATGATAATGCTTCATTGATATAACACTTGGATTATATGGTTAAAAATGATTAAATTTATTTATTATTGATTCACTCCCCCCCTCTTAGTAATCCAACAATTGGTATCAGAGAAGGTTCCTTCAAAAATCAGTTTAACCACTAAAAGGTAGATCATGGAGAGTACCAACTCATATAAAAATGGAATACCACAGTTTGATGGACAGAAGTATGTTTTTTGGAGCATAAGGATGAGGACATATATACAGGCATAGGGATTTCAAGTTTGGCAATCAATTGTAGGTGGATACACAACACCAACAGTTCCACCAACAAATGACAAAACAGTAAAACTCGGTGAGAGTAATTCCAAAGCCACAAATGCACTTTTGAATGGTCTCAGTGATAGGGTATTCACCAAAGTTGCACATTGTAAATCTGATAAAGATATTTGAGACAAGCTTCAAAATATTTATGAAGGAGATACAAAATTCAAAGCAGCAAAGCTTCAGACTTACAAAGGTCAGTTCGAACAACTAAAAATGAAGGAAGATGAAGATATAACAGCCTACTTCTTACGAGTCGATGAAATAGTGAATGCAATCATAGGATTGGGAGAAGAAATTGAAGAATCTTTAATTGTTCAAAAGATACTAATGTCTTTTCCTATGAGATTCAACCCTAAGATATCAGCACTAGAAGAAAGATCAAAACTGGACTCAATAAGCATGGATGAACTGCATGGAATCTTCACAACATATGAAATGAGAATTGTGCAGGAAAATCCATATGTAAAAGAAGCATCCTTCAAGGCATCCAAAAGATCAAAGAAAAATAAAAAGGAACAAGAAGAATATAGAAACAACAGTTATGCCTCGGAAGATGATCAAGAAGTGGCCAACTTCGTCAAAATACTGAACAAGGGAACCAACAATAGGTATAGAGGTAAGCTCCCTGTAATTTTTTTTAATTGTGATGGTATTGGTCATGTTGCTAACAAATGTCCTCAAAAGAAAAAGAGAAATGATGAAGGTTACTCAAAAGGAAAACACACATATAAAGAAAAAAGAACTACAAAGAAAGTTTTCAAGAAAAGATTATACACCAAATAATATATCTCATCATCAGATGAAGATGAAGTCAGTGACAATGAGAGAAGACGAGTTATATTCATGGCAGTAAAAGACTCTGACAAAGAAGACTATGAAGAAGAATATGAAGAAGCCAAAGAAGAATGTGAAGAAGTTGAAGAAGCAATTGAAGAGGCAAAAGTTGACTATTGAGAAGAATTAATGTGTGCCATAGAAGTTATCAGAAGAGAAAACAAGAAAAACAAGAAACTACAAGAAGAACTAGACAAGAAAAAGGACACTCGAGAACTAGAACAAATGATCACAAAATTGAAGGTTCAAATAGAATAAGATAAAAGAACTGAAGAAGAACTCAAAGAACAACTAGAAGAAAAGGACAAGATCATTGGAAACTAGGAAGCATAGGTTTTCACACTAAGAAAGGATATTCAAAAGAAAAATATGCAGAATAGCTCAAAAGTTTTGGATGAAATTATCAACAGTCAAAAATCTCATCTTGACAAGTCCGGACTTGGATACAATCAGACCAAAAAGGGATCAATCTCCAAAAGAATAGAGAAAGAAAAAAATCCAAAGAGATATGTAGAAATAATCAAAGAGGATAGGAAGATATACAAGGAAGATTACAGGTACACTCCTCCACCAAGAAGATTCAGATTTCAGAATCAACAATAGACAAATAGGCCTCAATAAGAAGAAGGATTCAGAAGAGCACCTCCTTTCAAAAGATCTTCAACTCCCAGGTATCAAACTATAGTTTTTGGTTTATGTTATGCATGTAATAATTTTGGACATAAAGTTTTGAATTGCAGAGCTAACAAGAGGAACAATAACAACTTTGAGAGTTATACACAAAGGTATTATTCAAGGAGACCTAGTGACACATAAAGAAGAAGTTACAACAGGTTTGAATCTTTGAGCACTGAAGTGGAATGTTACAAATGTAAAAAATTTGGACACATGGCCAAGTATTGTAGAATGACAGTCCCTCCTAAAGAACCTCAATAGAATAATAACAGTCACAGACAAGAACCTCATAAAACGACATGGATAAGAAAACAAGATCAATATAAGAATGAAGAATGCACAGTCACTCTACAAGATAAGAAGAAGAAACATGGTTGGTATGTTGGCAGTGGATGTTCAAAACACATGACAGGTGATAAAGACAAATTTCTTACATTACGAAAAGAAAAAAATGGACCAGTCTCCTTCGGAAATGATAATTCATCCAAAATCATTGGAGAAGGCACAGTCTAAATTGGGAACAAGAATGAAAAGGCACAAAATGTTCTACTGGTAGAAGATATGAAATATAATCTTCTAAGTGTGAGTCAAATGTGTGACCAAGGTCATAAACTTACTTTCGATTCAGAAAAGTCTGAGATAAGAAAAGAAGGTTCATGTAGATTGGTCGGTACAGTTGCAAGAACTTCAAACAACATATATGTGTTAAGTGAAATTGGAAATGAAAAGTGTTGTGTAGGAAAGGAAGATGAAAGTTGGCTATGGCATAGAAGAATGGGTCACATGCATTTTTATGAACTTGTCAAAGTCAGCAAAAGAGAAACAATCAGAGAAATGCCCCAGATCACGAAACCAACCAACACTTTATGCAAACATTGTCAACAAGGAAAGAAAACAAAGACCAGGTTCAAATCAAAGGAATATTCAACAACAAGACCACTAGAAATTGTGCACACTAATCTAGTTGGACCAACTACAAAAAAGTGCTTAAAAGGTGAAAAATATTTTATGTTATTAGTTGATGATTATACAAGAATGAATGCAGTTTTCTTTCTCAAGAACAAGTCAGAAGCTTTTGAAAATTTCAAGATCTACAAGGAAATGGTTGAAAATGGGATGGATTCAAGAATCAAATGTTTGAGATCTGATAATGGAGGAGAGTTCACTTCAAAGGAATTTATGGACTGCTGTAGAAGTCATGGAATAAAAATGAAATTCTTCGTTTCTAGGACACCTCAACATAATGGAGTAGTTGAAAGAAAGAACGGGACAATACGAGAAATGGCTCGAACAATGCTAATGGATTCCAAATTGACAGATATATTTTGGACACAGGCAGTGCATACAACAGTTCACATTCAAAACATATTAATTCTTAGAAACAACACTAATAAAACTCCCTATGAGCTATGGAAAGGAAGACCAACAAATGTGAAGAAATTCAGAGTTTTTGGAAGCAAATGCTACATCAAAATAGAAGATGTAAGAATGAGAAAGTTTGATTGTCGTGTGGACAAAGGAATACTTGTTGGTTACTCAAGTACAAGGAAAGTATGCAAGGGTTGCAATCTAATATTAACAATTGATGAAACAGGTAGACCAGAATCACAGGAAGAAGAAAACAAATCAATGGAACAAATTTTCAAAGAATAATATGAAAAATAAGTAGAAGAGGAAGATGAAGATGAAGAGAATCCGACAAAAGCAAAAGAACAATTTTATAAAGTATCTCCAAAGACACCTAGAAAATGAGTACAAAAGAATCATCCTTCATATCAGATTATTGGAAACAAAAATGCGAGAGTCGAGACTAGAAGAAAAATTTGTTCATCAGAACAAACACACCTAGCACTCTTATCTACAATTGAACCAAACTGTTTTGAAGAAGCCAGTAAGGATGAATTTTGGAATAAGGCCATGGATGAAGAATTGGATCAAATAGAGAAAAATGACACTTGGGAATTGGTTCAAAGACCAAAGAATAAGAATGCGATCGGCGCAAAATGGGTTTTCAGGAATAAATTAAATGAAGATGGACAAGTTACAAGGAACAAAGCTAGATTGGTATGTAAAGAATATTCACAGATTGAAGGAATCGACTTTGAAGAGACATTTTCCTAGTTACCAGAATGGAATCAATATGTTTACTTTTAGCTTATGCATGCTACAAAAATGTTAAAGTATATCATATGGATGTAAAATCAACTTTTCTAAATGGGGAACTTGAAGAAGAAGTCTACATTGAACAACCAGAAGGATTTTAGTTGTCAGAGAACACAGACTATGTATGTAAATTAAAGAAGTCCTTGTATGGTCTAAAATAGGCTCCTAGAGAATGGCACTCCTGAGTGGATAAGTATATTACATTGAGAAAACATATCCAAGTATCCGTGGTAAACAATTCATCTTGTGGGTCATTTTATTTTTTGAGTTACACTCCGTGGAAAATAGGGTTTGTGGCTAGTCCTGAAACTAGTCAAAAACAAATGTTTCGAGTAAAAACATCATAAATTATTCATAACATATCCAAATTCAGTGAAACCAAATGTTTTGGTTAGGGTATAGTATGTAGTATGTTGTATCACATTTTCAGATCAATTCAACAAATATTTCATGCGGGGAATTGTTTACAAGGTCTCTCTCTAGAATAATCCAGAATTCAGCAAGTTATGAAATTTTTGCTATAACTCCTTTTCTAAGAGGTTCCAAGTAGTGACACCTGGATGAATTGCATAAAACACACTGAAGAACATTGTGTATCATTTTCATGTCTTTATACATTACATGTACAAAGTTATGATTACTTCAATTTAGGGTTGTTGACTAATCCA
>CBVK0101357151.1:0-27797 GCA_900067695.1 Picea abies | reverse complement strand
TTGTCTTATCACTATTTGTTTTGTCACCCTTTCATTCTTAATGATGGAGAGAGTGAATGGGAGATAAAAAAAATAGTCACAAGATAATGATGGATTCAATGAAATGGAGATATGACCATTTGGAGGTGTGGAGGTAGTGAAACCATGGTACAATTTTTGGTGAAATCATGACCTACATTATGACCTAAATTATTTTAATTTAATTTATATTTTTAATACCCTAACGTAAAGTATAAATAGAACCCCTCCTACCCCTCACATTACATAATTTTATTTTCTCTCTAGACATATGTAACGGCCTCCTCGTTACGACAACAACTCTAAGAACAGGTGCAAAATAATTTTTTTTGTTTAAGGTGTGTGCACGTGTATAGAAGTAACAAACACACTTGACTCTACGTCGCCACTCGACAACCAACAAGATGCAACCACGATGTTCAACACAAGAAGACTGAAGGCACATAACGAGTAACTACAACAATATACGACCATAGGCATAAGACACACAACAAAAACATTAAGAAATACTGGGGGTGCACAGTAAGAACACAAAGGGAAGAGTCTATGGTGTTAGGGTTACTATTTCTGCACAGGAAAGCAGGGTGTTTAGTCTTATGTCTTCTCGAAAGAAGATTAGACAGGCTCCTGGCCGACTGCTCAGGCATAAACTAGTAACCAGATCTATAACAAGATGCAAGCAAGAAGAACACAACAAGATGACCCCGACATATTACAGTGACAACAAGTAATGAATTCCCCTAGACATAAGGCGTACAACTAGCAGCTGTAAGCAGAAAATGACACAAGGTGTTAAGTACAGTATAGTCACAGATGGAAGAATCCAACAGTAGAGTTTACTATTTCTGCACAGAAAAGAAGGGATTTTAGTCTTTTGTCTTCTCGAAAGAATATTAGACAGGCTCTTGGCCGACTACTCAGGCAGAAACTAGTAATCTCTGTCAGGTGTGTCGCAAGAGTGGAAACCCTGCCTTTAAAGGGCTCAAGACTCTTGATACGGCACTGTATTCTTTACACAGAAAAATCTCACACACAGACATGTCTCCTAAGGCTACCACAGGGGTGTCTACATCCCACCTGACAACAGTCACAACACCCAGAGGGTTTATCAACAAAGTACAACTTTGTCTACAAGAACCAACACCCTCATTACAGACTCATAAATCCTATTGTACTTAATCAAGATATTGAAAGTTCTATTCTCTACAATGGAAATGTTCTTTTGGATATTGAAAGTGTTCAACATTTCCTATAATGTGTTAGCGGCCACAATGATTTAACATTTTGAATGACCTAATCCTTAGATGATGGGAGTTTATAATCATATAATGCCTTGAAGGGGGCCATTTTGGTGGCAAAATGACAGTATTATATCAATATTCAACATGATGCAACCACCTCATCCATGTACTTTCAGTATTCTCTCAATTCATCCAAAGATGCCCTTCAAAGCACTTATTAACCACTTATATATGTCCATCTATCTTAGGGTGATAGGTTGTGCTTATATTGTAAGTTAGTATTGTTAGTTTTTAAATTTCTTGCCATAAGTGACTTACAAACTTGGAATCCATGTCACTAATGATGTAGTGAGGGAGTGTATGGAGCTTATAGAGATGTTGGAAGAATTAATCAATTACCACATAAGCTATAAACTTGGTAGTCAAAAGGATAAATGAGCATAATTGGTTAAATTGATCCACTTAACACAAAATTAACATCCTTACCTTTAAAGAGTGGAAAACCCATGATATGGTCCAAGATGCATCTTCCCCCTTCTAATTGGGGATAACATTATGTTAAGCTTGGGATAAGAAATGGTGTCCACCTTATTATGTCGACAAGTGTAACATTCTACCACAAACTACTCAATATCATTCTTCATTTTCTACTAGTAGTAGTTAGAGGAAACATTCTTCTAGGTTTTGTAAAAACCCATTGACTAAAACACACAAATGACTATATATTGAAGAGCCTAGCTTATAGGAGATAAATATTGTAAATATATGTGATTCTTGGAGAGGATGACACCAATCTTTAGATGAAATTAATGTGTGGTCAAATCCGTTATGTGGTCTACAAGGAATTTTTGCACCCAAGTAGGCTTGTTGAATGAGATGGAGTTGAAGGTGGTTGTTTCATCTTGCGGACCTCCTCTATGAAATGTTCCTCAAACTTTCCACACAACACTCCATTATCCCATTTATATTCTAATAAAACATGTAGAATGATTCAAAATTTCAGTGAGGATTTTATTTTGGCATGTGAAATGTAGGGGGTCAATTCATTTCATATCTCGATCCCTTATAAGTTTAAATGAAGGTAATGGTTTCATGAAACATATTTTTTTGGTAAAGTTGCAAAGTGTCTCCATAACCATTGGTATTTCATGGAAAATGGTATGGGTGAACATGGGGAATGTTGGGGATATTTTGAACTATGAGGACAAAGTTGATGATAAAATTTGTTTAACTACCATTAAGGAGGATGAGGTGATAACTACAGTCCTATATTTGGTAATTATGGTTAAACAAGGATTCTCTATCAGTTGGGGAATAATGGTGTGTCATATGGACTAAACTTGGATCTAGGGTGGTAGTGTTGACATTTCAATGATCTTTTGACAACCACAAAAATGTTCTACACGCAGGAGAAGTGCCCCATTGCTCATAAAAGGTGGCCTTGGGAGAAGCTTCACGGTACTATGCATGACATTGAAATGAGTGTGTACACAATATTTATGAAAAGAGAATTAAGAGAGTTTATGACATGCATGATAAGTGTTTCTATGTAGTGGAGGAAAGGTCATTGTAGGCCCACTGGATGAATGAAAAGGGGTACATGAATCTAAAGAAGTAGATGAAGAATAAGGAGACAATATGTGCCACTTCCCCAAATTCCGTTCTACTATAAGAACTCTTTTAAAGGATTGATTAAGATTATCCAAGAGGTCATATGGTTTTAATTCGAATATGAATCCTTTAGATACAAATGGAGGGTTGAAGAATCATGGAGGTTCTGAAATCACTCAAGTATTAACCCACCTAGGTTTAGTACTACCCATTCAAAGGATGTCCGGCTGGCTTGCTTTGAGGCTTTACGAACAGGGAGGGACGAATAGGGATGGATGGTGAAATGTGTGGGGGGTAGGTGGCCCACCGACGAGGAGGGAAAAATTGCACTTATGCTACTATTGTATTTTTTGTTAGACTTAGTGATTAACTTAGCTTAACTTAGCTAGAGACTTAGTTACACTATACTACTTGTGTTTCTTCTTTTACTTTCAATGTTGATATAAGAGTTGTTTTCACACTCCCACATTATATTTACATTAAATATACCTTTTAATCCCATCGACTTACTTTTGTGATCATTTATTGAACACTAATACAATTATCTTATTTTATTTAAATAATAAAATTAAAACTCATTTTTAATGAAAAGATGAAAATGAAAACAAAAACTTAAATATATTGAAAAACTAACTTAAATTAATTATAATAGAATGTACTATCACTAAACCACAACCCAATCAACTTTACACACCACTTATTCATAAACAATAAATACACATTGTAACACTTAATGAAATATATAGATTTATATTTGTATACAATCTTATACACATTTTTACTTTGACACTTTTATTCTCAATGACGTTGATACTCCCAACATGCTTGTGTAAATGAGTCTAAAGAATAGTGATGTCCCAACTTTTTTTCTCTAAGTTTTCATGAAATTTAGATCACAACTTTAACATGCTTGTGTAAATGGGTTTAAAGAATAGTGATATCACAACTTTTTTTCTCTAAGTTTTCATGAAATTTAGAGCACAACATCAAAATTTTCAAAGAAAAAAGATAACAATACAATTTATATTTAAAAAATATAAAAGATATTTAAAATTCACAATAATATGAAGAGTGAAAATTTATATTTAAACGATATAGAAGATATTTAAAATTCACAATAATATGAATGATGAAACAAAATTAATTTAAGGATAACAACTAAACAAATTTCAAATACATACATCAATTGTGAACTAACTTGTCAAAGTTTTAAAACTTTTAAAAATGTACATGTTACAAAATTACAATATGATTATGGGGATTCTGCACCCTATTATTTAAACTTTTATTTTTTTATTTTTATTTTTATAATTATTATTTAAATTTAATCTAATTATATAATTGTTGATGAAATTGTAATTTTCTATTACTTAAATTACAGTTTTGAGTGTATAAATGGACTCAATATTTTGGAAATTCTATATTGCACTTTTATTATGCAATGTCAATAATACAATTTCAGTAATTTTTTTAAATTTTTAGCCATAGTTTAAACAAAACAGATGTGAAAAATGTATTTCGAAATAATTCAAAAGATAAAATGTTTAGAGTACTACTGAGAAAATAGCATCAAGGGTTTGCTCAATTGGTCTAGGGCTAGACTATATTTATTTTTAGACATGTGTTTGACTCTCTCGATTCTCTAGGGGAAAACCGTTGACTATTTACCCAAATCTGCAGATCTGAAAATCTACCTTTGATAATTTGCAAATCTACCTATGAGACATCAAACTGTTTGACTCAAACTATTTGTTAATTGGGTTCAATTCAAGTGATTGAAAGGAGTATTCGTGATGCATCCTACCTAATATCAATTTCTATAAGTAATATGTTAAATTTTTAATAAATTATTGTAACAGCTTCAAACTCAATCTATTTTTTTTAATATAAGAAAGTATAATAATCTATTAGCAACATATGAGAAAATATAATAATCTATTGGCAACATTGAAAGGCTTGAACCCTTCAGAAGAAAATTATGATGACCTATTAATATGGAGGAAATCGAGCTCCAAACGGTGTGTAGTCTCTAAATAAATAAGATTACCATAGGTTCTAATTACGGTATTGTTAATATATTATGTCACCATGGAGACGTTTTAACCTAAGTCTTGCTCGCCCATGCTACTATGAGCAAGTTGAAAGCGCATATCTACTCTAGTTAATCTATGATATTGCTATATCTACATTGACACTTACTTGGATCTGCATATCCACATTTTCATTATATCTCGGCATATCTACCTCTCCGGGGGCAGGCAGGTATCAATCGAGATTGATCAGGTCGAAGGCTAAAAGGTGGCATGGGACACAACCTAAGAAAGAGAGTTTGACGGAGATTGAAAGGCAAGAACNNGGAATTGATATCTCCTATATAGATCTTTGAACATCAAGAATATAAGGACTAGGAAGTATAATATTTATTGATATATTTCAATTTATTCCAACTATTTCAGTATAGGACCTGGGTTTTTTTAGTAAAAAAAGGCAAATTGAACCATAGATATGGCGATATCATATGTATCTTGATGTATTGATATAGATGTGAGTATCACGTAGAGATGCGAGAATCTTATATCGATGTATTTATTTTAGGTATTCCATGCTGCTATCGGTTCACAGAAAGACAAGAAGGCATCGGTTCACATAAGGCATAACAGGAAACATGGATGGAGGAAATTACAAGAAGCTTTTCTTAGTGTAAGCCTATTTATTTCAAATGAGACAACTTCTATCTTATTCGTTGTAGGTCAGGGAAAGCTTTCACTTACGCTCAGCTTTTGAGTAAGTCCCCTAATTGAATATATAATATTCAAATAAGTTACGGTGTGGAGGAAATTATTGCTATCAAGCACGGTGGTCCAGCATGGTGGTCAAGCACGGTGGTCCATAAACACACCCATCCAAAATGGAACAGTCATAAAAATCATTGTTAATAAAGGTAAATGCAGGTGTATCAACAAAAATTTTGGCTAGCTATCGGGTTCTCAAAGGACGCAGGTAAGGGTTGACTATCAGTGGAACACAGGGTTGACTGCCAGTGGAACACAGGTTACACAGGTTATACCAGGTTCTAAATTTATCAGGTTACACAGGTTACACAGGTTACCAGGTTACGCAGGTTACACAGGTTATACTAGGTTATAAAATGCTTAACTGGGATGACATTGTTAAACTCTTCGATCGGTGATAACACCGTTGATTACCCAGATATAAAAATGGGCTGGGAAACATTAAACAGATATGTGGAATAAAATAAAGAACCACGGACACTCGGATAACAAACAATCGGGTATCAAATACAATCGGGTATCAATTAACAAAAAATCAATTGGAGCGCACTTGGATAACAAACAATCGGGTATCAAATACACAGTCGAACAATAATTGCAGCATAGATAGCATCAAACATTGTTAAATAAAGGTTGTGATACTTATAGTTGCACTCGCTCCCCGGCTCCGACCAACGGCGACCCCGGCTCCGACCAACGGCGTCCCCGTCTCCGACAATCCAATGCACTGGCGACCAACAAATGCGGCTCCGACCAACAGATGCGGCTCCGACCACAACTGCAACGACACAAATTTGCAAACGACACCTACTACAAACACCTACTTGGACACAAATTTGCGAAAAACATTCTACAGACGATGTGTCTGTGATATATAAACAATCTTTCGGCCGAATGATTATTCGGTCGAAACATTGTTCGGCCGAAAAGTTTTTCGGCCGAACAATCTTTCGGCCGAACAATCTTTCGACTGAAATATTGTTCGGCCGAAAAGTTAAGGTCGGAAAAAAAATATCTGTCCAACCAAATTTGTACACGCAAATCGAGGGGGTTGTTATTACACCGTTCGATTTGACGTTTACGTTTTCGCCCGAAAAATAGTTCGGCTGAAAATAATATATTTCGGCCGCAAAATATTATAAGTTCGGCCAAAAAAATGTTTTTCGGAATTTTGGAGACCTCATTGTCACAAAAGTGTAACCCACCTTCGTGATTTTACCCATAACTACAATTGAATTGAATTGAAGTTAAGGTAGATGAACTTATAAGAAGGAACTAAGTCCAATCTTTCACCACTAAATGTGATTTATGACTTGATAATAAAAGATGAAGAGTATTTTAATATACTTATGAAGATAAGTATTATGGCATGTTAGAACATAATTTGAGTGGAACGATGGAGCGGGAGAATTTTTTTGAATTTGGCGATGGCACTCCAGACCCCACTGATCCAGGCAACCACTGGGTAGCCTCTGGACCTCACTGAACGTCTCACCATCCTCCTTCATTGCCGGCAGGTCTCTGTAGTGGGCTCCGAGTGGGTCATTTTCTTTCCAGGATTGCTTTAGGACACAATCTCCTTCTCTGTATTGGCTAGTAACCGCAACTGAGAGTCCTCACTGAACGTCCCTCCCTCCTCCTTTTTCGCCGGCAGGTTTCCTTTGGTGGGCTCCCCGAGGGTCTTTTTTCCTGTATAGCTCTAGGACATAATCCTTCTCTGCTTTGGTTGGTCCTCGCAACCGAGCCTCGGGCTTACTGCACAGCGCACGGGTTTGTCTCTTTGTCCAACTTTTGTTGTCTCTTTTACTTGATGATTGCCTCTCTGTTAAAGTTCCCTTACTGACCTGGAGTACACCCAGGAACCATCTGACTCTGACTCGAGTTCCCTTATAGTTAGTTTTCTCTCTACTTAACATGGAAAAGCTGACTTACCCACTTATGCAGCCCGGGGATGAGCTTGTCTGGAAACAGGAGGGTCTGTTTGAAAAAATAGACTACCTCAAATCCACGCGTTTGAGTTCTCCCCCCCAGTCAACCTTTTTAAACTTATCCACTGATCCAGCTGTGACCTCTGACGTTAAAACTCCCCCCCTTTAGAGGTCTTCCCAAGCTTCGAAGCCTGTTCTTCCCACTACTGATAGGTCCTTTCCCGAAACTCTTCCTGCTCCCAAACAACTTCGCTCAGATCCTTGCATTGATGGCTCACTACCCCGTAAATCTACCCGTGGTAGTAAATTCTGGAAAGAAAACAAAAACTCAAAGTGACTGATGCTGGGAGATGGTGTGGGTTTTGAAAACCTAGTTATGATGTCGACTTGCACACTGGTGGGACACATCTCCTACAGACACCTTAGCCATCCCTCTCTGGATGACTGGTTAAAAAGCAAGTGGTCTCCCATTTTAGGCTATTTGCCAAAAGTCCAGTACCTCAAAAAAGGCTGGATTTGCTTTCACTGCAAGTCACCTGCTGATGCCTCCCTTCTACTGGCTTCTTCGTGGGTTTTCGGAGGAAGCAGCTTAATGCTTAAGCGCTGGAGGCTAGCATTCAACCCAGATACTGAATATTTCCAATACAGACATCTTTGGGTTCTTCTTCCAGGTCTCCCGCTTCATCTCTGGAATGAAGAAGCACTGGAAGCAATCGGCAATTCCCTGGGGACTTTCATTGCTCATGATTTGCAGCTGCTCAATAGCACTTCGAGACAAATGGGTAGAGTGCTTGTTGCGATTGACATTACGTCTGGACTCTCAGAAACTCTGGTGATTGACTGGAGGGGACAGAAGCTTTACCAAAATCTGGACTACCTTGGAATCCCATTCCGATGTAATCACTGTCGCCTTACTGGACACCTCTGTCGTGATTGCCCGGGTAAGTCTACTACTGATTTCTCTGAAGAACTAGATCTTTTTCAACACCCCCCAGATTATACGGAGGTTGACCCCTCACTGGCCCATCTTGACTCGCCTCATCGCCCAATCCTCCCTGATGAACCACTGTTTAAGTTAAACCAGATCTGTCCCTCACTTCTAAAAACACTTACAGACTTCGAAAAGAGCTCCTTAACTGACCTACCCTGGCTCTCGGACACTTGTACTATTTCCTCTTTACCTGTTGTAGAGGATATCCTCCATACCGATAGACCTGACTCTCCTGTTCCGATACCCTCCTGTGAGGAGAGTATCCAGCTACTCCCTCACTCGGCCGAGTTGTTACAACCTTCCTCTGTGCCCTCGGACTTCCAGCAACTTGCTACTCCCAACCCTCCTTCTCTCGCAGAGTCCCCCACTCGATCTCCGGGTTTTAGCCAATTGGAGGAGGAATAAGTAACTCTCTTAAAGGAGTTAAACTCATCGGTCTCTCCTGGACTACTTCCGAAAAATCTTTCCCCCTTACCTATGTACCGTGGCAAGCAGCTACTTGTTCCATCCATTGACCCGGGACCTTCTTCCTCAAATCTCACCGTCAGATCCTCTAAAGCTCATGCCTGGTCGCGTGATATTGGATTGGAAATTTCTCCTCTCTAGACACGCAGCTCCAGGAGGAAAAAAGAGGAAGCGAGTACTCAGCCAGCAGCTACTGAAGATCCCCCGCGGGACACAAAGGCCCTTAGAGCATTGAAGGCCTTGGCGAGAACCAAATAATGATTGTGCTCTCTCTTAACATCAGGGGGATTGGAGGACCCCTCAAGGTTGCCTCCTTTCAAAGATTGTTGGAAAACACTAAGCCAGATCTCATTTTTCTTCAAGAGACCCTGGCCTCAGACCTTCTTTCCAGAGACTTTTTGCATCTTTTCAGACCTAATTGGATCTCCGCAGCTGCTAGCTCCTTTGGGAACTCGGGGGGACTGTTAGTTGCCTGGAATCCGGACATCCTCTCACTCAGATCTTTTATGTCGAAGGGGGGCATTCTTTTGACTGGTCTTTATCAACCCACTGGACAGGAGATGACTTTTCTCAACGTCTATGGCCCCTGTTCAAACAGACCTCACTTCTGGAATCAGTTGGCTGAAAGCGGTCTGCTCGCTCTGCCTAACCTTATTCTTGGCGGGGACCTAAATATCATTATGTCAGCTGATGAACGCTGGAGTGGCCCTTTCTTGCAGGGTCATTTGGAGGCCTCTTACAAAGCTCTGTTTGCTGCAAACAATCTGACTGATATTAAACCTTCGTGTCTGGCTCTAACCTGGCGGAATGGGCGCTCAGGTAATGAAGCCATCGCTAGGAGGCTAGATCGATTTTTGGTGGCCAAGGCTTATTTGACTTCAGCAACCTGTCCTTCTTCTTGGGTGGAGTTCCCATATTTCTCGGACCACGCCCTGATCCTACTCCAGTTGACGCCTCCATTGCTACACAGGTCATTTCCTTACAAATTTAACCACCATTGGCTTGAGCATGATGATTAATCGACTTTGGTACATCAGGTCTGGAGGGACAATTGTTTCATGGAGGAGTCAAACCCTCAGCAGCAACTGGTTTGGAAACTCCAAGTACTTAAACAAAATTCAAAGCGGTGGTTTGCGGAGTTAAAACTATCTCAGTCCTCGCAACTTACGGATTTGGATTCTAGAATTAAAGTGTTTATTCAGAAAGCGGCCCAATCGACATTGACTGAGGTGGATTCAGCATCACTTTCAGTGCTCGAATGGAATAGATCCTCCATCCTGAGGGAACAAGAAATGGCTTGGCATTTAAGGAGTCGTGCGACTTGGTTAAAGAGCGGGGACTCTAATACCAAGTATTTCCACAATCTGTCTAGTTTAAATAGAAGCAAAAAATCGATCTGGTCAATCGACAGCGAGGAAAGGGGGACTGTTCGTGGGCTTGAGGCGATAAAGGCTGAGGCAGTGAGTTATTTTAAATCCCAATACAAAGCATCCAACGCCCTTAATCTTCCAGATAAGATCACTACAGCCGGCCTTTATCCAACTTATTTTTCTACTGAAGAGGTTACAGAAATCTACAACCCGGTTACACTTTCAGAAATCAAAGATATCTTGATACACTTTAAAAGGGAGAGAAGTCCTGGGCCGGATGGATGGACTACTGAATTTTTTATTTTCTTCTTTGATCTAGTGGGTGAGGATTTACTTCAGATGGTTGAGGATTCCCGATTAAAGGGTCACATTTCTGGCAGCTTAAACTCAACGTTTTTGGTCCTGATACCGAAAACTGACAGATCGCTCTCCTTCAACGATTTTCGACCGATCTCCCTCTGCAACCTGGTCTACAAGCTGATCTCTAAAGTTATAGCCAACCGGATCAAACCCTTTCTTGGAAGGAGCCTCTCGACTGAACAACTCGGCTTCTTAAAAGGCAGAAGAATACAGGATGCTATTGGGGCTGCCCACGAGTGTATCCACAGCATCAAACAGAAGAATCAAAAAGCTTTGATCATGAAACTTGACCTCAAGAAATCTTTCGACAACATTGACTGGGATTTCCTGAGACTTGTACTTTACTCAGCGGGTTTTGGTGAAAAACTCTCGAATTGGATCCTTGCTTGTGTTACTAGTGCTAATTTTGCTGTTCTAATTAATGGAGAGGCCTCAAGCTACTTTAAAAATGAGAGGGGTCTCCGACAGGGCTGCCCCCTGTCCCCCTACCTCTTTATTTTGATAATGGAGGGCCTCAGCCTCCTCCTCACAAAAAGCTTTACTGAACATAAATTCATAGGTATAAAAGTCTCAAAATTGATGAAGTTGTTCCACCTGATGTTCGTAGATGATGTCTTGCTCATGACATTAGTTGATCCAGCGGAATGGAGGGCTATTCTAGAGGTGCTTTCACTTTTCTGTACAGTTTCGGGACTTGAAATCAACCAAGCAAAATCTTCCGTACACTACTGGGGTCTCTCGGAGACTGAACTCAATGGCCTCAAATCCTTCATTCCATTTTCCTTCGTTAACCTGAGTGAGGGTTTCATCTATCTTGGTTATCGCCTAAAGTTTAAATCCTCCTCTCCAGAAGATTGGCAGTGGCTTCTTAGACTATTTGAAAGGAAGATAGGCGGTTGGTGTAATTTTTGGCTCTCTATGGGTGGTCGTCTCACACTGATCAAAGCGGTTCTGGAAGGTTTGGCGGTCTATTGGATGACTTTGGAGAGAATTCCCAAAAAGATTATCAACGCTCTCCGGAGACTCTCTTCGAATTTTCTTTGGAATGGACTGGGGTCTAAACATAGATTTCATCTCTGCGAGTGGGATATTCTGACAAGGCCTAAAAGGACTGGTGGCTGGGGGCTAAAAGATCTTTTCACTTTCAACACCACCCTCCTGGCTAGCTCCTTCTCGAGAGCAGCCAATATCAACAGCATTTGGCATCGTATCGTTGCTGATAAGTATTTTGGCTCCTTACACTTCAGAGACTGGATTCGTAAGCCCTCCTTATTTCCACTTTGGGCCTCATCCCTCTGGAAGGGTTTAGTTGGTGCCTCTCCGGTCATACTCCATTGGTTACGTTGGCTGCCAGGCTCTGGCACTGAGATTTGTGTGGGAAGAGATAAAATAATTGGAGTCGAAGACTGCTCGATTCTATCCACCTCATTGATTTCCAAGCTGGCCTCTTGGAATCGGACCTGCCTTGCACAGTTTAGGAGCCCGTGGACTTCCCCGGTTATCTCGGACTTATGGCTGGGTGCGGCAGATTTAAATCTTTGTGGAGAGGAGGCAGCGGATTGGAACCGCTACACTACAGCTTTAAAGAGGACGGGAATTTCCCTAAACGACAGCCGGGATGCTTTGCGGTGGGCGGGAGGCGACGCTATAGGTAACGTTACAGCTAAAAATTTATATAATGCTCTGACATCTCAGCAAGCCCAAGAGCCAGATCCATCCTGGTTCACTCAGCTCTGGAACTGGAAGATCCCGCTCAAATATAAACTTTTCATTTGGCTAGCCGGGAAAGGCAAGATTTTAACTTGGGACCAGCTTCATCGAAGGGGTTGGGAAGGGCCAGGCATTTTCCCTCTCTGTCATCACGCCCAGGAGGATATCAGTCATCTCTTTATTCACTACCGTTTTTCGATGGAAGTCTGGAATCTCATCTTATCTTACTATAAGCTACCTTTCTCTTGGAGCGGCGACTCGATCTCCTGCTGTTTCAACTCTTGGAACAGGTTTAAAGCTTCTCCAAACTCCTTGGCGGTGACCATTTGTTGGCATCTTTGGACTGAACGAAACTGGGCGCTATTTGAGCAGCGGACTCCATCCCTGATGGTTGTCTTCAAAAGAGTAATCGCCACTTACAACTGGCTTCCATCTACTTTGAAGCCCACTCTCCCCAAAGCTATTAACCTGGAATTGCCAGATGGATTTACCTTGGCCTGTTTTGATGGCACGGCCCGATCAAATGGTCTCTGTTGTGGAGCTGGGGGCTTTTTCAAAACGCATCCATCGCGCATTACAAAGTGGTACCTCAACTGTGGTCAGGGGACAAACAATAAAGCGGAGCTCCTAGGACTTTGGGCTACGCTCTTCCTTGCATCTTCTTGGTCCATCTCGCATCTTCTCGTCCGAGGTGACTCAAGCGTCATCTTAGACTGGATTACTCACAAGTCCAAGCTCAACGCGGTCCACATTGCCTGTTGGATGAAGAAAACGCGCGAACTCTCCAAGGGATTCACCAACATCATCTATCAACACCTTCCTAGAGCCTTTAATTGTGAGGCTGATGCGCTCTCAAAAAGAGCACTTATGGCAGAGGCTGGAAAACTTACGCTCTTTCATTGTGATAGGGGACAGGAGAGCTCGCCATCCATCGTGGACATTTTCTGATCGTTCACAACATCATTGTATGACTGTGGTATGAATCGATCATCGTCTCGGATCTCCACTAATCTTGATAGTTACTTTCCGGTGCTGGTTCACTATTCTTTTTTGGCATTAGACCAGCAGATATTGTGAGCTGTTGTCATTGTAGTAGTGTGCTGATATTGTGAGCTGTTGACATTGTATTAGTGTGCTGCATTAATATTGTGCGCTGTCTTCAGTGATTTGCTGCAGATTTTTTGCATTGTAAAAGATTTTATACACTTTATAAAATCGAGTCAATTTTTTCATGGAAAAAAAGTATTATGGCATGTAGCTTAGTCTACTTATAAAAATATATATAAATTGATTTCAATCATGGTTAAAGAAGAACAAACAATAGCATCCCGAACTAATATATTGAAAAAAATTAATGGATGTTGGAATTACTTTGGCCTTGAGTGAATTTGAAAAGAACTATAAACTTATAAAATATTTTTTTAGTTTGATATTATTAGTGTCATTTCCAATGCAAAACTTATTAAGAAGAATTATAAACTTATAAAGTTTTTTTTTTAGTTTAATATTATTAGTGTTATTCCCATTGTAACTTATTTTATACATATCTAATTTATAGTTTCATCTACATGTTTAGGGTTGTAGTTTTATTTTATTCTTTAACCTGAAATGAAGATGAAGTGCATTCCATAGAAGTTTTTAGTTTTCTATGTCTCTCATACATAAATTAGAGAGACAATTTTCTTCTCTCAAAAATTTATTGGAGATTATAATTATTTTTTTTTTATTTAAATTGAAATAGATTTAATTTGCTAAAAAATCTATAAAACACTAGAATTATATAAAATTAACCATTTAAATCTACATATCCAACAATTTTTTTCTTCAAATAAAAAAAAATAAAAATAAAATAACTATTTGATTACACTTTTATATAAATATACATTCAAAGGGGGTAGGGTATGTATACTTTCATAGATTTTACCAGTCAAAATCGCTGGATGAAGGGGGGTCCCTTGTCCCACAAACAAGGGGGTATCATACACCAATTTTGTGTGCTGGCTTGGCCGTGACCTTAAAAATAGATTATTATTATTATAATATCAATACGATGGACCACAACATAAATGAACCGCAACCTCAAGCATTGGCCCTTACGTTGTGCACAGGATCGATTAAGGGGATCTTCATTGGGGCGTGGTTCAGCGACCTGGTGATTGTTTCTTGGTGTTAGTGAGGCGTCATTTATTACTAGTTCCTAGACTGTTCATTTATCTCCGTTAAGTGTCAAGCTTTCGCTTGGATTAATTACGCTATACGATGCCAAATATCCATGAATCTTTCATGGTGGAAGAGATCGAATCAGGATTTCTTAATTTTTCACAATTATCGGATATGAAAATTCAAGATGTAGAATAGCTATTGCAATTTAAAGGGATTTGGTAAATGTTAATCAATAAGGAAAATTGAGAAATCTCAATTTTCCTAGTGGAACAAACTTGATGAAGTCACGGGTCTAATTAATTGTATGTTTTATATATATATTTTTTTCATATCATGCAACGTAAAACTCCAAAACAAAGTTGACGCAAGTTGGCTTCATTATTTAATGAAATCAATAAACTTTGAATTTTATAGTTGGTATTACTTGTATATGATGAAAACTTATCCATCCAATATTATATTTTTATGGAAAAACCAAATCAAATAAAAGTGTATTTTATTTTATTTTATCTATACTAAAAATTCATTTTTAAGTATTTTCTTCTCCTTTTTATTTTACTATGGATACACTAAGACATGAGTTCAAAATTTTCTCTTTTAAGATTTTATTGCCGAACAATCTAAGATTATGCAATTATATGTTCTTTTGGGCTCTAAGAATGAGGCTCTTATGACTCATACCTCTAAAGTTAAGCACAAAACACTGTATATAAAAAAGAAATATTCTTGTCAAGATGGTGAGTGTGTCTTAAAGCCTTCATTGAAATAAAGAAAAAATCCTCCATCTTCAATGTTTGGTGAGTATTCCTCCAAATTTAAGGAAGAAGAAGTTAAGTGAATCCTACAGTTTTTGTGGAATATTGGGGCATGTTGAATCCAAATGCTAATTGAAACTATAAGCTTTGAATAAATTCATGAAACAACACCAAATTTTATTGGAAAAACCTTCTTCATGGAAAAGAGTATGCTTTATCTAATCAATATTTATATGCATGTTCAGATAGATTTTCGTCCATCACACCATATGACTCATTCTCTTGAGTTGTCTTCCACATCTCAATGTAGCATTTCACAGAGGTCAATTGGAAACTCTACAAAGTTTGATGTTTTAGGATCAAGAACTCTGCAATTAGATGATGGGTGCATCAATAATGTCCTTCTTGTTCCTAACATCTATGGCAATTTACTTTTTATTTATTATATCTATCATTTTGGTGATGGGAAAAAATAGAGTTTCCTCCAAGTGTAGTTATTGAAAAACTACAAAATCAAGACATCATTGTTTCCTCTTAAAGAGTTGATCATAGTTCTTGACTATAGAATTTTGGTTATTTTGATACTTTCTATATCCCCTTTTTTATTAAACTTTGGCATAAAAGACGTGGATATATAAACTACAAGTATTTGCAACAATTACAGAATTTGATGATTGGTTTTTCTAAATTTTCTTATACTAGTGGAGTTTCTGGAGGTTATGCTCTAGTAAATAACATCAATATACTTTTACTAAAGAAAAGTTGTTTTCTTATATGGAACCTCTTGAGTTGGTACATACTAATCTCATGTCATTTATGACTTGTTCATTTTCAAGGGTTAAGCATGCCCTCGTGTTTATTAATGAATTCTCATGTCACTCTTGGGTGTACTTTCTTAAGTACAAGAGTGAATCATTATCTACTTTTAATACATTCAAGGATTTTGTTGAGAAATAATCATTTTTTTCTATTAAGAAACTATGCATAGAAAATGGGGGAAGTATGTTAACTAGAAATTAAAATATGTTTATAGAGAACATGGAATTTAGCATCTACACCTGTAAGCAAAACCCCTAAGAAAAATTACATTGATGAAAGAAAAAAATAGACATGGAAAGATGGAAAACTAAAAGATTTTAGTCCAAGAATATGACACATTCTTTATAAGAACTCATTTGTGTCAATTACATTTAGAAAAAATTGCCTCATATGGTAGTGTTGCATATGATTAAAGAGGAAGATTGGAGCCATGTTAATCCTAATGTCTCTACCTTTAGAGTATTTGGTAGTCTATCATGGACCTTAATTCTAGATGAAAAACACAAAGCTATGGAGAAGAGGAGACAACCATTGATATATGTTTGTTACTAAGAGGAAGGCATATAAGTTATTTGATTCTATTTCAAAAGATTTCATGTTTAAAAGGGTTGCTCATTTTGATGGTAGTTCCCTCTCCACACTGACTCCTTCTAGTCCCATAGATTATCATATTAACCATGGCATGGGTCATTCTGAATTTTTTTTCTTTTGTAGAATAAGAAGATGATTAACATTTTGAAGATGAAAATAAACCAAAATAAAATCTTCCATCAACACCAAGAGAACATGAGCAATCTATACAGGATTAGCTTAACCAAGAGAATCATTTGAAGATGAGATTTTGTAAGAAAAATAAACCTACCTAGTGTGGATACGAGCCAAACTCATTTTAATTAACCATCACCATACTGAATCACAAACCACTAGTGTCTCCTTGCCATTTCAAGTGTCTACTTACCATTTCCAATGATCTAGAACAATTTATGTGCTAGTGTCTCCTTGCCATTTCAACCATTTCAAATGATCTAGAACAGTTTATGTTGTTGGGATACCTAAATGGGATGCTACCGTTATAAAGGAGTATTACTTTCTTGATAAAAAAAGGTACACATGGGATCTTGTTACTCTCTTTGAGGGACAAAATTTGGTTCACTCTAAATATGTCTACATAACCAAATACGTAGTAGATGACTTAGTTTACAAGCATAAGATGTATCCTATGGCCAAGGGATTTAAATATGTAGAAGGGATTGATTATTAGATGACTTCGTTTACAAGCATAAGGTGTATCCTATGGCCAAGGGATTTAAATATGTAGGAGGGTATTATTTTTGGGATAACTGTGTAGTGTAATTCATTAATCTATGACCCATATTCATGAGTATTAGTCTCAACTAACCAATAATTCTCATGATTTGAATAGTCCACTTAGAACTCATTGCATCGGGTGATGCTCAGAGGGGTGAAGAAATGAGATTGAAGCCAACGAAATGAATCTCATAGCATCAAGTGATGATTGATGCTATGCGATTCATTTCTTTGGCTTCAATCCCATTTCTTCACCCCTGTGAGCATCACCCGATGCAATGAGTTCTAAGTGGACTATTCAAATCATGAGAATTATTGGTCAGTTGAGACTAATACTCATGAATATGGGTCATATATTAATGACTTACACTACGCAATTAATCCCAAAAATAATATCTAATATCTTGCACTGCGAAGGCCCCTATATACTTATGTAGAAGGGATTGATTATTCTGAGAAATTTTAGCCTCATTGAATACATAATTTCTTATGGTTGCGTTAGTTGTATCAATAATGTAAATACAAAGCATCATTGGTAATGGGAATGAGAATGGTCACAAGTTGGAAAAGACCAAGAGTCATTTGTTTTTGTATATATAAATCTATTATCTTAATTCCAAATGCATCAATGTGGAGTTACTTTTATGCACACTCTTGTCCCGAAAGTAGTATTAGAGCCACGTTAAATCCATGAATCATTCTTTGGCCATTCTCACTCCCCTAGTGTATAGAAATGCCTCCCTTTCTACTAGCCTACTTGTTGGCACCCGAAATGATTCTTCTCCATTCTTCTAGTCTACTTTCACATTTGTCTTTTCAAGTGGTATTTGAATAATGTCGTTTCCCCTTTAGAATGGACATTGTGCAAATAAACAAGCTATCGGTGTGGTGATCTTATACACTCTTTCTATATTTCCTACTATCTGTACTATTTAACCTATGAGATATTGCTCGCAAAACTGGTGGAGCTAACACCATATCATTAGCAATTCATATTGAGGACGCTAACTCATCTTATTTTATTGTGTTCTTCATGAGTTTTTGGTGTGAGCGTCCATCATCTTTTGCTATGTCCTAGAGGTTGCCTACACCCCTCTTAGTTCCATTTTTCATTGTAATGGGATTTATTCCTAGTGCAGGAAGACATTTTTAATTTTATTGAAGCATATCCATTATATTTTTGTTGGCTAATGTGTGTGAAGACAACACATAGAACAATGTATTCTCTCATATCCATTTCCCACTTAGTGCTAACCTACAAGGAGAATTATAGAGAATGGTACATGATTATCAAGAGTACATTGATCTTCAACTACCTATGGAAATGGATTTGTGAAGCAAAAGTATTCCCTCAAAGAAAAGAAAATTAAGAAAAATTTTAATCATATCCATATACATAGAACGTGAAATATGGGAAAGGAAAGGCTAGAAGGAATATGCAATAATCCCACAGATAGTAAGTGAAGAGATGAGTTTTTATATTTCTTCAAATAATGATTCCTATGGTGCCTTGAAAAGATTAAATGAATTTTATGATAGATTTTAAGCATGAACTCATACAACTAATGTTGAATCTCCTCAACCTAGAGTTGAGGATTGTTGACCCTTCAGAAATTATAGCCATAATGCATGACATTGAAGCAACAAGGGAAAATATTGACCTCCATTTCACGACCTACATTGTAATATCCCCAAGGATGAGCCCCAGTTGTATTTATGAATTGTAAATATGTTTTGAAGGCTGGTGAGGTGAGTGTTGATAAGTTGGTAGGATTATGTGTTTATTAGGCTGGAGAGCCTAACTATTAAAGGTCAAGAGCTTGATTTTGTATATGTAATTATGTAGATAATTAGTAAAATATAAACATCGTTGTGTGCATATCAACCACAAAGAAAGAGTGATGGGGGACTAAGCTTTCACAAAGTTGGGGAAGGGAGGAGGCTAAGTGTTTGGGACTAGGGAATAAGCTAGGGGGCTTACCTCGAAAGCTGATAATAATTTATTATTATTTCCTAAAGGCTAAAGTGAACAAATGACCTGTTTTCGTAAGTTCCTTGAAAAGGAACTTATGCAAAGTGGAGTGCATGCATATCCATCAAGATAGGTGGAGACTTGGGTGCATGCAATTAAATATGAAGAGTCAACTCATGTTGGGAGTTCGCTTACAATCCCCATTATCTGTGAATTTTGGTTATCTTTGACATCGACCTCTGCACCCTCACACATCTATGGAACCAAAAAATCATGAAGCCAAACTATGTTGTTTTACTATGAAACCCAACACATCCTCGATATGGCCTGAGCCATGTTGTGTATTAGTGTGGATTGTTTCCATTTTTGCATGTCTATGCCCAATTTTCTTTCACTCATGAGTTAACCGAATGTTGTTGATGTTGTTGTTATCCTTACATTGTGGGAATTGAGTTGAAACTGGTTGAAGAAGTAGGTTGTAAGGCCTGTGGTTGAAGAGACAATTTGTCAGGCCTATGAGCATCTCTCTACAAGTGAGAAAGTGATTTTATCCTAGAGAGAGTCAAGCACCAGCTACGAAGCTTTGATAATTCTTGATCCAACCTGTTGCCAAGACCCTAAGAGGGAGGTGAAGCATTCGAAGGATTATGTGAAAGTGAAGTTGTATACTCCTAGGTGGAATATGCATGTGGGGAATGAGAGTCCGTGAGTAGTGGGCATAAGAAGGCTCCTAGAGAGAATCCCTCCGGTTGCACTATACAGTTTTCCTGTAAGCTTAGCCTAGTCTAGGATTCCCTTTCCCTCGGTGGAGCTTAGTCCCATCTCAGGGGTGACCCATTGTTGAGGGTGATGACCAATGTGGTCTATGGCTGGGAGGTTCGTGGAAGGTCTGCCCATAGTTGGTGGTGTTACTCTAGTTGAAAAGATAAGTATCATTATTGTGCTTAATTTATATGTTATGCATGTTTGTGATGCTTGAATGTTATCATGTCTTATGTTGTGTATATGAAATTATTGTTAGTTCCAATGATTATGTATGGTAGCATTAAGTCTATGATTATTGTGATTAAGTATTTTAAGTTCATTAAAATGCATGTCATATACAGGTGAATGTTCTATGTAATAGCATTACTCAGCCTATGGATGGCCCAGGATGTTACAATTGGGTATTAGAGCCAAGGTTTCGACACTGATCCTGGATGGGCCATGTTAGTGTTTAACGAGACAAGACAAAGATTTCAGAGTGAATTGTTGTCGAAAGGGAGAAAATTCGAGGTTCAGAGTGTCCCTGGATGCAAGTAGTGCATCAACATAGTCTTTGACTCAAAAATCTCAGGAGAAATAGATGGAGTTTTCTTGTGAAGGGATGCAAAGATCTATTGTAAGGAGTGCACAAATCCGAAAGTCGACTAAGTGTCAAAGCAACCCTATAAGGAGAAAGGGGCTCCAAAAATGAAGCTCGGGAGGAGGAATGAAAAAAGTCGTCAGATCTATTGTTAGAAGGAGTCTGGACCATTATATTATTGTCCAGGAAAGAAAAGGAGAGCATAGAGGAGTTAAAAATCTCAAAGAGCTAAAGCGGTGAGTCATGATGACATCACCTAAAGGTGATGTGGACCTTTCCTATAACTTCCACGTGCCCCCACTTGGAATGTTTATAGTTGTACTATGTCAGCTCTAGGGTTGAATAACATAGTTAAACGTCGACGGGACACACTAACGTTGATCACGATACATCGAGATAGATGACCAGGAGGAATTGTGGGGACCTAAATTGCACGAGAATTAATTTCTCAAGGCGGTCCCGTAATCCAAACCACAGTTTTACTAGGGGGTTACATGTCAGTGTCAGAGGAATTCTCGGACGAAAGGTGGGTTACTCCAAACCGTAGATGCATGCCCCCACAATTTGAAAGGTGTTAAGTGCTGTGAGAAATCGTGGGTACCAGTGGACACATGGCACCAGTTGTGAAGTCCAGAGACTTGACACTCTAGAAGGATGGTTCATAAGGGAATGAAAGAAAGAACTTTCAAAAAGTTTCATAATGTCGAGGTGGGGAGACATAATAACGTCACCAAAGGTGACATGGAAGTGTTTCAAAATTTACAGTTTGGGGCATTGGGGGTGTGAAGATGTGAAATCCTCCAAATCCCCAAAACTTTGAATCTTTGAAGTCCCAGAGCTCACATGCTTGAAGTTCCATATTGGGTGTCAGCCAGTGGATGTTGGGTAGTCATGGACTATTGATCCACCCTACTTTGTGAGTCCGGTAATCTGAAATCCGAGATATTGTTGTGTGGTGCTTGGAAATGTTCTAAAGTGGAAGGTCGAAGGCCCAAGTAAGTGCTTATTGATCTAGTGCTTGGTCATGACCCATGGCTGTATGGGTTGGGGACTGAGAGAAAGGGGCTAGTTCCTTAAAAGTTCACAGAGAAGAGCCTGAAAGAAAATGCAGTTTGAAAGTTTTCTTGAATTAGATTTGTTTATGAATGATGTTGAATTTGTTAAGGAATGATGGCCTGACAAAATTTGATTGTATGCACGTTGTGGTCACAGAATTTTAACAAGTGTCAGAACCGAATAGAGTTTCCATTGAGTGCAAAGAAATGGAGGAGGCATAGAATTCTTCTAGTTCAAAGAATGAATCTAAATGGATGGATGTCCATTTGGGAGTAGAAGGATCAAACTCCAATGGGAATGGATAAGAGATAGATAAGGAAGGGCATATAATGAAAATCATTGAAAGATTGTAGAAATATGCCTAGAGTCACCGAGCAGATAATAGAAAGCTCATGAAAGCCAGGGATCAATAAGGAAAATTCAACTTAAAGTTAATGCAGAGTCTGGAAAGAATAAAAAATAAGTTGGATAACGAGAGTAACTCAAGAAAAACAGGATCTTCGCAAGACCCCTGAGAAGAAAAAAGATCAAGAAGTGTTAGCAGGCATAATCGTCATTCCCCGAAACATTCCAATAAGGAGGGGCATAGTAGTTCAAGCCCATATCCTACCATAAAGCATAGGCGATATGGAGTGGATGAATTGAAGGGTGAAATGAACAAGATTAAGCCTCGTACTTTCGACAGAGAACACAAGAAAGATGAAGATTCTGAGACATGGTTGCTTGGCATGAGGAAATATTTCCAACTGTAGGATTATTCCTTTCATGCTGAAGGAAGAATTGCAATGTATCAAATGAAAGGAAAAACATCCATGTGGTGGGATCAACTGGTGCAGGTGAAACACATTAAAGAGAAGGATATTACCTGGAAAGAATTCAAGAGGTATTTTGAATATAAGTACTTGACTAAAATATATTATGACTCAAAGATGAAAGAGGTCTTTGAAGTCAAGTTGACCGACATGACCATTGATGAATATGAACAAAGGTTCTTGGAGTTGTTGAAATGTGTTCCCTTCAACAAGGATGAGATTGTCAAAATTCAAAGGTATTTGAGTGGACTACAACCTTGCATTGGGAACAACATTCAATATGATGACCCTAAGACTATGGAAGAAAATATAAGAAGAGAAAAATGCTTATGTGAACAACAAAGAGAAAAACCTACTTTTCGGAATGCTTGGGATGAACAGAAGAAGTTTAAGAAAGAGAAGAGGCATAAGGGAAACAAAACTTCCTTTTTCAAAAACAGTCCTCAAGGGAATCCATCATTTATAGAGCTGAGAATGACTAACATAGGGGGACATAGACTGAGACGGACACCCATTCAGTGCTCAGGATGTCAAGGAAACCACAAGTACAAATATTTTCCCCACAAAAATGGCAAAGTGAGAGTTGTCCATAATGTTCAACAAGAAGAATTAATGGAGGACATGGGTAGTAGAATACGAAGAATCTACACAACCCTGGAAAATAAGACAAAAGAATATTAGTCACACATGGTTGAAGTGGAAGGTATGATCAACAACCATCCCTTTACTATTTTAATTGATTCAAAGGCTATTCATAGTTATATAGACCCTAGTATGGTGGAAAGTTTTCAATTTCCAAGAAGCATGCAAGGAAAATATTGGTTAGTGCAGCTAGCTACTAGAGCCAAGAGAAAGGTTGTTGATTTGGTTAAGTCTTGTCCAGTGGACATGAATGTAATGATCACAAGGGTTGAGTTGAACATCTAACCTTTGGGTTCTTATGACTATCTAATTGGGATGGATTGGTTGGACCAGCACCATGCCATATTAGACTATCGTAACAAGGAATTAACTTTCCTTGATGAGGAAGGAAACCCAAAGAAAGTGCAGGGAATTTCAAGGGCATTTATTCTAGGGAAATCTCAGCAATGCAACTAGATAAGTGCTACAGGAAAGTGTTGGACAACTGAGAGGGGGGGGTGAATCAGTTGTCACCGTGCTTAAACAATTATGCTTCTTTTAAAATCTTTACAGGTCACTCAATGATTATCACAATAATGGGAAATAAGAAAAGGCATATTCAACATCAGTGACATATATGAGAAAAACAGAGACAGATAATTCCCAAGGAAACCCATACAAGGTAAAAACCTCTTTTTCTTTATATGATAAGTATTATCTACATTCTTTACATTATCATACATATGAGAATCAACTCATTGTGAGGATACAACCTCTGTTTTTGCAAGTTGCAACTTGCTGAGAGAACCAACTATCTGTTTTCTCTAGCACCCACTAGAAGGAAGCACCAACCCCCTGGTTACTCTAGCACCAACTAGAAGGAATCACCAACTCCCTCATTTCTCTAGCCCCAACTAGAAGGAAGCACCAAATCCCTGTGTTCAAGCACCCACTTGAACCTTTGAGGACACCAGTCCTCCCTAGCACCTCCCAACCACCCTGGATTATAAATTCTTTGTTACTAAAACTTATTACAGCGATACTAATTTATTCAATGGATTATGTTACACTGCTCTGCCCTGTTTGCATCAGTGTCTTCTGCACACCTCTAGAACTTTTTGTTCTTCTTCCTCTTATTCTCTATGCACCATATCCCTTCAATGCACCATTCCTCGACTGTGCATTTCTACTCCTGCATTCTGCCTCCTTGTACACACTTGAATTCTCCTACACAATGACAACCCTTATCTCTTCTTTGTTTAGCATTCTTATAGTCTCTGTTGTATTTGTTCATGCAATATTCACAATGCCTCTGCATGCTCACTACATGCCAAATTCCTCCACAACTTGAGTGATCTCTCTAATCATCATCATGACTCTTCAGGTTCTATGTTCGTTTACCACTCGTTCAACATCACTGTATGTTATACTAAGATTCCTCAACCTCTTTGGCAGTTTGAGACTCTTCGTCTTCTCTGTGACAGTCAAGATCACCTTCTATGTTCCAGTTATAGGCCTCAATGCTCATCCAGTTGTCAATCACCTCCACGAACATCTTCATCCCTCTTGAATATTCCCAGAGACTCTTCACCTCCTCTATCAGTCATCCTGAAGTGTCTTCGAGTCCTCTGGCAGAAACAATCAGTGGTTTCTGGCAGTTACACTGTGTCGTGCTACAATAGCCCTCCGATCTTATTCAAATTCACCTACACTATTGGATTGATTCCATGGGATATTTCATTCATTTTGGCATTTTGGCATTCGGTAATTCAGCATTCGTGTGACCATGTGTCTCGACATTCCCAATCGCTATCCCCGAAAAGGAGCTTGGTTTCTCTAGATATTTCCTCCATCTCTCCCTGATGTGACTAAGGGCTGTGACCACAGCCTTATGCATAAGACACTTTCACGATTTCGCATTTTGTGAATCTGCAGATGAGGCATCTCGACTCTCCAATTCAGGATCCCTGAAACCTTGAAATGGCATGGGATCAACGGTCACTATCAACACTTGATCTGACGGCTCAGATCATTTTGCGAATTCTCATTTCGTGATTTCGAAATTCTTGATGTTTAGTGTTCTTGTCACTTCAAATTCCCAATCCATGAAACTCTGAAATGGAGTTGGATCAACAGTCCAGATCACACCTTGATCTGACGGCTCAGATTAAGTTGCGATTTCACATATCGCGATTTCGGGATTCCTATGGTTAATATTCTTTGACATCTCCAACTCTCGATCCGCGAAACTCCAAAATGGACTAGGATCAACAGTCCAGATCAAACCTTGATCTGATGGCTCAGATTAAGTCAAGATTTTGCATATCACGATTTCGGGATTCCTGTGGTTAATATTCTTTGACATCTCCAACTCTCGATCTCTAAAACAATGAAATGGAGTTTACTTTGGGGTTTCACATTTCATGAATTTAGTAGGTTAGGGAACCCCATTCCTTTGACTTTCCAGTCAACAAAATGACGATCTTTTTCCATGTGTCCTACTCGAAGATGGACCGTCCTCCTTCTTTTGAGATTTTGTAAGCCCGCTTCTACTAGAACTTTAAAGAACGTGCAGGATCTCCTCAATCGAATGGTGGTCAGACCCTATGCTCGGATCTAATGCCTGAGACCTATCCTCCATATCTGTGTGCTCCTGTTGTCTACATTGAGATATGAGAATCATCGGGAATTCTGAATTGTTGATCCAATGATCATGGTTGCTACTCTTCCCCAATTATCACTGCACTACTGATCATCACTGCTGTACTTAAGTGATCATCGCTCCTGTACTTTCCATCAATGACAAGCATACAATGCCTATAAAACATGCCAACAATCTCCCCCTTTGTCATTGATGGCAACTAAGGCACCTGATTTCTTTTCTCCCCTTTTGACATCAATGTCAAAGAAAAGACATGCTCCCCCTGAGCTGTTGCAGTAATTTTAGGAGGTATTAGATATTCAAATAATACAAAAATCCCCTTAACAAGATGGACTCTTTTAGGTGTGAGAAGAAATGACACCCAGCTTCTGTCTAAGATATTCAAAAGGTGTCTTGGCTAGGGTTTTAGTAAAGATGTCTGCAATTTGTTATGTAGTGGGACTGTAATGGACCTGAACAGTCTGATTGGTGACTTGCTCTCTCAGAAAATGATATTTTATGGGAATATGCTTGGTCTTGGAGTGGAATACAATATTTTTAGACACACTGATGGCACTAGTGTTATCACAATGAATTGAGATCGATGCAGTGTATTTTACCTCTAAGTCTACAAGTGTCTGAATCATCCATAATACCTGAGTGCAACAGGTAGCAACAACAATGTACTCTGCCTCTGTGGTTGATAAAGAAATGGAACCTTGCTTTTTACTAAGCCAGGATACTAAGGAGTCAACTAAGAAGAATGCTCCTCCACTGGTGCTTTTTCTCTCATCAACACTGTTTGCCCAATCGACATCTGAATAAGAAGTCAACTGAAGATTTTGATTTCTGGGATACCACAGACCATAAGTCATTGTTTCTTTTAAATACCTGAATATCCTTTTGAGAGCTTGCAAATGACTCTGTTTGGGTGCAGCCTGATATCTTCCCACCATTCCTACAACATCCATTATGTTTGGGTGAGATGTTGTGATGTACAACAAGCTTCCTATCATTGATCGATATGAGATTTGATCAACATTAGGTGAATCATCATCCTTGCTTAATTTACATCTAGTTACCATAGGTGTACCCACAGGTTTAGAATATTCCATTTGAAACCTTTTCATCATTTCTCTTAGATATTTTTCTTGAGAAATGAACATCTCTTTGGGCCTCTGAGTAATTTGCAGACCAAGAAAAAATGACAGTTCTTCTATCATAGACATTTCAAATTCAGACTCCATGGAAAAAGAAAACCATTGTGCCAGTGAATCCTTATTACAACCAAAGATGATTTCATCTACATAGACCAGTATGATGAGAAAATCATTATCCTCTGTTTTAATATACAGATTTTTATCAGTTGTTCCTCTCTTGAACCCTTTGTCTTTGAGATATGTATCCAGTCTGTGATACCAGGCTTGAGGGGCTTGTTTTAAACCATATAAATATTTCTTCAGCTTTCATAGTAAGTTAGGGTTATCAGACAATCTGAATCCCTCTGGTTGTTCCATATAGAATTCTTCACTTCAATCTCCATTGAGAAAGCCTAACTTGACATCCATTTGGTAAACTTTAAACCTTTTATGACAAGCATAGGCAAGAAACATTCTGATATCTTCTAATCTTGCTACAGGCACAAATGTTTCATCAAAATCCAACCCTTTTATTTGAGCATAGCCTTTATAGACTAACCTCCCTTTGTTCTTGATAACTTGTCCTTTCTCATTCAACTTATTCTTAAAGATCCATTTGGAGCCAATGACGTTTTTACCTTCAGGTCTTTGAACCATCTCCCATGTATTGTTTTTCTCAA
>CBVK0101357145.1:0-13417 GCA_900067695.1 Picea abies | reverse complement strand
TTTGAAGAAAAAGGATTATAATTACGTTATTACTGATTCACCCCCCCTCTCAGTAATCCAACAGTATTGGTACATGGACAGTCATGGAGGAACAGTAAAGGTAGTAAAACTTCAGAGAGATATTAAGTGCTGTCTCATTTTGGTCGTATAAAAGAGAATTTACGGTTTTAGGAATAAAATAGGGATGCAAATCAAAGGCTCTTTCCTGTAACTGTATTATATTTTAATAAAAGGTGTGAGGTGGGAGAAAAACATTTAGCTTTCTATAATGTAAGGTTCCTGTCAAAGAGAAATCTCACGTATAAACAGAAGAGGAAAATAGCAAGGAAATAATCGATGTAGCAGAGAATATGTGAAGAATTCTGAAAATGCAGACTGGTCTTACACTCGCTGATAGCTGGTATAGAGGAAAAACAATAAACAATTACATCAAACCAAAATTCATTCGCTATAGTAGTGGTCATACTAAAGTATAATGAACCATGTCAATTAAGAATATGAAATGAAATGAAATATGAGATACAAAGAAGCAAACTTATAACATAGTCATGACGGAATTGAGAATCTTCAGATCTGCTTGTATTAACTCTCAAATGTAACAAACTCTATTACAAATGACCCAAAAAGGTCCAGCCTCATTCATTTCTTTCTGTGATATATTTATACAATTTTACAAATACGGTAGAATCTCAATAGTCACAAAATTTTGGTTACAACAGGAAGGAGTGCAATCGCTCCATTTCTCCTACTCTGTCCTCACTTGGTGCCAGATGTTTGTCATTGCGCGAGCTTGGTACAAGCGATACATCTTTCCGCCAGCTGAGATATTATTCGCGATTGTTCTGCTTGACAGCTGGCTTCGAAGAAGTAACATTCTCGGGCTAACTGCTGTAGCCTGTCCTCCATCTGTTCGTTGATGATGTCGATGGTGCATGATTGCGCGCTGGGTTTGATAATTCATTTATGCACTTGTACTATGTCCACCATAGTCATCTGAGAGATATCGGCCAAATCTCTTTCTTCTTTATCCTTCAGGTCAAGCGAGATCTTTTCCACATTCACTTGCATTAGCATCTCGACATCGCACCCGCTGTTAATGCCTAGCAGCTCGCCGTCTATATAATTAAAAGCCTCCTCCAAGGAATTGGTTATTTGTTGGGCTTGCTGTTTGCCTTTGGCGATGTTATGCTCCCATTCCTTTAACATAATGTTTCCTCTAGTTTTCTCTGCAATGGTGAGCCTGGGAGTACTTGCCGAAACCCTTTTGTTCATGGCTATCACAACCTCCTGGAAGGCGACCCGAGCCGCTCTGGAATCCTTTTCTCTGGCAGATAGGTTCTCGGAAACCTGATTCACCAACAGATAGTTGTCCCTAATCACTTCTACCTTGGCGAGCAAATTTTGCTGCGTCGCAGAGACTCTGCCCTGAATCTCGATCGCCTGGGATTTGAACATCCCGATGTTTATCATTCCGCTCTCGGTGGTCTCTACCCTAGCCTGCAAATGTTTTATCAAATCCCTCTACTGGCTTGCTTGCATCTGACCATCCCGGACCACCAATTGTGCCTGCTCAAGCTTAATTCTGAGCACCTCTATTTCATTTTTATTGGCCAATCTGGCCTGCTCTATCTCCACGCTCGCCTGACCTTTAGCGTTCTCCGTTGTTGTGGCCAATCTGGCTTCAAGAGTCCTAATTAGGTGATTTTTTATTTTAAGTTGGTTCTTTAGGAGTCCGAATGAGAATTGATTTGCTGAGGCGTACGCTCCTAGTGTCCCTGCTATTTCAGTGGCGAATTGTTCATTCTTTTTTTTCTTTCCCTCGGTCATGACTTTATATTTCTTTGCAGTCGAATCTACTTCTTGATAGAATTCCCTTTTCACTCCTGCTTTTCTCTTTTTATCGAAGAAAAACTCATTCGGAGGGAGTCCTTCTGTTCTTATGGGCCTCAGCTCTTCGTTGAAAATCCATCCTGCATCGATATTTCCCTGCGTCGACTGCAAGGGGGTGACTGATGTGATAGGTTCCCTGATCTGCTTCGCGAACTTTCCCGGAGTAGCAACCAGACTCTGTTTCTTTGGTGGGTCGGGGGTCTTCATTTTCACTTCTGGACTCTGCTTCCTCAGCGGGTCTGAAGTCTTTTTCTCTGCTTCTGGACTCTTCGTTTGTTCCCCCTCGTCCTAGTGTTTTCCTTGGTCAGGAGTCACATCCTTAGAGCCTTCAACGTCCTTCTGTTTTGTCTCCGAAGTATTTGGACCCTCACCTCGCAACACAATGGGGAGACAGTTGCATCTGTGTTCCTAGAATTTCAATACCTTGGCTCTATCCTTGGGTGCCAAGGATTAAATTCAAGCTAGAATTTCTTTAGAGGACCTCGCTCCTCGGAAAATGTCATCCGAAGGTGAATTCTCATGTTCAAATCTCTTGAGCCCGCAATTAGCCAAATGATTGCTCACGACCCTCTGTGGATAATGCTTCTTGTATTCGATGGAGACCAAATTTAACTCTTCCAGGGCAGTTGCCTCGGCTTTGGCATGCCCGAAATCTAATAAAGAATAAGAATTCAACCGAATAGGAAAAGACGACCATACCTTCTTTGAGTACCCTTTAATCTCTTTACTCACACCACCAATTACCATTTTCCGGGCAACCTCGCGACAAGCCAGCTTGTCGGGAATGAACAATGGCAGCGCATGTGGGGGAACAGAAGCCCTGAAGACTCTGAAGTAGGAAAATTTAGCTTCTACATACTAGTCTGCGATGCTGCTCAGATTTGTTACTATGCTATCCGAGATCCAGGGTGGTGGGTGACAAAAAATGGTGATGTGTAGGGGCACCATCACCGAGTTAAAAATTTCATACGCAAAATTTTTTGCTTTGTTTTCCCATAATTTTGCATGATATACATGTATGGGTTCATCTTCGGCTGGAGTCCAACTCCAGTTCATCAATGGAAATGGTGTCATAGAACAAATCACGTCCATAATGTATGCGGACATGAAGAATGATGACGCCTTCCCATTCTCCTTCTGCTCCCGATACTCTGTGACCCGATTGGTCAAAGCTATTCGAAAGCATCTTTGCCCAGTTAAGAGAACATCCTTCGGCGACCCAAAACATTAGAGGCACCCACGCAAGGAAAAAATGCGATGTGTCCTCTTTCCCATATAACCAACATGTCATCATGGCCACATATATGTACTGTGGTTCTAATGAAGCGATTGAATATATGCCGTGGGTATTGGCTCTGAACTTCGCAGTGTTTGAAACCCAATCCTTTATCAAAATGGACATGGTTTTATCATACTGTTCGCATTCCTTCTCCTTGAATTCTTCCAAGAACTCAGCGCCATATGTGTGGTCGGACGTAGCGAGCAGCTTGTACATGGTTTGCAGATGCTCCGGCCTGAAGGTCTCGATGGTAACTCTTTGCTCGTTCATGATAGTCTTGGTTGGTATGTGCACATGGTTCAATGCCCATCGGACCATATCATAATATGGAAGCAACCGCATTCTGGCTGCTACTTTGTGCATTCCGGATTGGATGACTATTTTGTACTTGGTGGTTAAATCATCTCTTTCGTTGTCGTCAGAGTCGTCGGAATAATCCACCAATTCTGCTTACAGAATATCTGAAACATATGACCAATTCGGGACCGAGTTGATACTTCGGGACGAAGTATCAGAGACATTGTTTGAGCCTTGTCTGGAAACCTCAACATTCACTTTTGCTACTTTTCGCGGAGCCATGGCTGAAGCTTGCGTTTTAGCTCTTCTGCGATAGATCTGTGTATACATACAAAAGTCAGTTTACTCAGAGGTGGTGAGCTCTGCGTACTATGAAAATGCATTTGTTATAATGAAATACAACTCTGCTATATACTCAAAAGACTCGGCACCTTTCAGAACAAGTCTGTCAAATCATATTTGGAAATAAATTCTGTCATAAAAATCCGATCTTATACGTCGATTTACCCTGTTTCCTCATCAATGTCATAAATTTTGGCGGTTTTAAACTCTCAGTTGGCACATGGAGGAAAAGGCTACCTCGTAAATCATGCAGACATCAAAGCGCGGGATATTCATTGATTTATCTCAACTGATTTGGTTTTACCGTTGTTAACAGTGTTTTGGTACTCGCTATATCAGGGATTTTCCTTTAAAATTTTGAGTCTCTGACTCCCGAGACTGCGAAGATCGATTTTGGTTCAATTAAAGGTAATCGTGATTTGGGGCTTGATTAATTTTATGATTATTATATTCTCTATATCGCAACTCGGAGCTTCGAACATAAATTTCTGGGAGATTTACATGCCGAGCTGCGAAACCGCGAGATCGCGATAACATGACTTAATTAAAAGGGAAGATAATCTTGGATTAAGTAATTAATTAATCACGTTATGATTGCATCGTGACCTCGCGAGTTGGGGTTTAGATGATCAAACTTTAAAAAAGGACAACGCCGAGTGGCGAAATGCCGAGAGAATCTTTTACCACGGTTTAGCTTTTACCCTTAACCTTGACATGAGTTACTCAAATAAGGAACTCGTGTTCTCGGCTATTGGGGTTATGAAAGTAAAATTTTGGATTTGAAGATCGCCGAGGTGCGAAACTCCGATGACGTTTAAACATGACTTGAGGAAAAATTTACCCTCGTTATTGTTTTGAGTGAAAAGTTAAAATGACTTCGTTGTTTCGTGACTCGGGACGTGTGAACTGTATGAGCTATAGTATCCGGTCTGCGAGATCCTGAAGTAGAACAAAAGAGGAAATATTTCACAATAGGTAGGTCTTGTTTCAAGAGTGGAAAAATTATCGCTGCTCGCATGATCAAGCTTCAGAGATCATCGATATCTCAGAGGAAAAATGAAAACCATTTTTAGACTTCAAGCATTAAGAATGAAACTTGTGAAGGGTTAGAAAAACAGGGGCGGTTCCAGCATAGGATCCAACTAGGGATCCCGCCTTCCCGTGAGGTGGGAAGAATAGTAGACCATGTGCCAATATTGGGTAAATGGAGTCAAAAGCTCAATCAAGCGAAGGTTTTCGAGAAGAGGGTACGAAAGGGGGAAAAGGACGTCGTTATTTACCTCAAAAAGTTTTTACAAAATCAGATATTCTTTTTAAACATAGCTGTAGTCCCTTTCATAATTTTCCCTTTCCCGCTACTAAACTCAGGTGTGTTTTTAAGACAATCGAAACAGTCCTAGGAGACCCAACAGATCTTGCGGCTCTCGGCTTGCATTAAAATAATAAGATTATATGTTTTTAATTGGGGAGTCCCATTTGAATTTGAGATGTGGATCGGGTTTTGAAAAGCATTGGTTACCTGAGTAGAGTGATATTCATGTATAACAGCCTTACAGATATCTCAGACATTGCTTCACTGCCAGCGAGCCTGTTCATTACCCTGGTGAAGTTCTTTGGCCCCTTTTTATTGAATTTCCTTTCACCCCTTCGGAATATATTTATGCATTTAAATGCTGAGACGAGGGCAATCATTTCTGAATTTCCTTTCATCGTCTCTTGGACTAGGTGGGGTCAATCATTTCTGAATTTCCTTTCACCACCTGTCTTATAATTTACTTTTTAGAGCGCGAAGATGGGGGCAATCAGTTTGTATCAGGGTTGATATCTATGTAATATTTTGCATCATAGGTCTGTCAACTTACTTTGATTACTCGATACCAACCTTCCCTCAACCTTCATAACATCTTCGTTCTTAGGGAGAAAAAGGAAAATATCTTTTTAGGGGTACCCACTTGAGCAAGCTTCAATCTCTAATGTCGTTGAAACCTAGGAAAGTTAGGATCACTCTAAACATTCCTTCGCTTAGCAGGGGATTGAGTAGTTGTGAAGACTTGCTTTCTTTCCACAATCTATTGTGAAACTCATGAGGTTGAAACAAACAACTTTTATCCCTTCGTATATGAAACAGAAAGATGGTAACTTGTTTAAAAGTTAAAAATTAAAACCCGAAGATAGAAATGATGCCAAGTAGCGATTTACTGACTGAAAATACAGAGGTCAAACAATTTAAGACTGACTCTTGTAGGTAATTTTGGGGATAATTTACGTCGACTGACTACTTTTAGATTGGGAGAATCTTAACTGTCTTAATTTTTCCAGAGATTATTACACCAAGAAACAACCTTGTTATCTATCAGTTCAACTGTTATTGCAATTTGAATGGTGTTACCTTGGTTTTCTTTTGATCAGTCCTTTATAACATGTCTTTTGAGAAAGCTCATCTTTACCTTTTCATTTTACTTTCTTACGCAATATGAAATTACTTTAGCTATCACCTGTTTATGCCAATTTATTTCCGACATCGACTTTTAGTTTACTCCTCCTGCTTGTTTCGAATGCAGCTGGAATCCTGTAAAAGACAAATGCAAATCTTATCCGAAATGTGTCGAAAGTTTATGAACGAAGAACAGAAAATAAAAAGGCAATGTTTAAATGAAAATGTGTATATGTACACAAAAAAATTATTTATTTATTTTATTATTATTATTTTTTTTAAATCTGGCGACTAGTACATCATGTAATGGTTTAGATACCACCTGTTGACAGGGGCGCTGAGGACTTCTCCATCTATATTTTCCACCAGGAAATAATTTTTTCCTTCTGGAGCCGAGACCCTGAATGGTCCATACCAGAGGTGGTCAAATTTACTATGCTTCGCGGCTTCTTCCTTTCTCGCATCCCATATTAGCACTAGATCACCTGGGAGGAATTCCCTGTCCTTTGCCTTGCAGTCGAACAATGCTTTCATATCATCCTGGTACTTCTGCATCTTTTCATCAACTTCGACTCTATGTTGTTGAACCTCAATCAACTGATTAATTCTCCTGGTTACATGATTGGGCTCTTTGTTTTGATTCTGTCATAACTTCATGACCGGTAGCGCTAGGTTTATAGGTAGAACAACATCTATCCCATAGACCATTTGAAATGGCGAAATGCTGATAGACCTTTTAGTGCTTATGCGGTTTGCCCATAATGCGTATTTCAAGTGTACATTCCAAGTCCTCTTATTTTCATCCAATACTTTCTTGATTATATTTACTAGGCTCTTGTTAGATGACTCGGCCAATCCGTTCCCCTGAGGGTAATATGATGTGGAATGGCCGAGAACGATGTTATACTTCTGACAAAAACTGATCATAGCCATAGATTTAAAGGCCTGGGCATTGTCGGTAACTATCTTTCGGGGACAACCGAATCTTGACAAAATATTGTCTTCCAAGAAATCGATTACCACCAACTCTGTTTCCCTTTTGGTTGGAATGGCTTCCACCCACTTAGTAAAATAATCTGTGGCTGTTAAGATCCATTTATGTTGAGCACTAGAATGGGGATTAATCTAGCCTATGAAGTATAGACCCCATTGCTAGAATGGGGCTTCAGCTTTAATTGGAACTAGAGGCAGTGCAGGGAGCTTCTGTTTACCTGTGAACAGTTGACAAGGGTTGCAGGCACGCACTTTGGCATTGACGTCCCAAAAGAGTTTCGGCTAGTAGTATCCATCCCTCAAGATCTTGTAAGCTGTAGCTCTCCATGCATGATGCCCCCCACAAACTCCCTCATGAAATTCATCTATAACCCGCTGGGTTTCTGATTCGACTAAACAGACTAACAGGAAACTGAGTGGATCCTTCCAATATAACTGATTTTCGACGATACAATATTTAACTGCATGGAGTTTTAAAGTTCGACATTTAGATGGTGATAGTTTATTTGGGCATTCCAGGCTCAACAAGTAAGACACTATGTCTCTATACCAGCCTGACGATATGAACTTCTCTTTGATCTTGTTTGGACTTGTTTCTTCATTCAGCTCGTTTAGGTCTGTGTCTTCGTCGCTTTCCTACAGGCAATTGATATCAAGGGCTCTGAAATTTGACTCCGCTAAGAGTTTGGCCAGGCCTTACCCTTTTATCAATTTGGTTGGTTTAACCTCCATATCAAATTCTTGGATTTTAGCGAGCCATCGCCCTCTTTTTCCATCACTGTCTGGCTGTACCAATATATCTTTCATAGAACTGATAGGCACGTACGCGATAATCTTTGAATGTAGTACATAAGTTCTGAATGCCTTGAGCGCTTTTACCATTGTGTACACCTATTTTTCTATTATGTCATACTTTAGTTCTGCGTCTCTAAGGCTCTTGCTAAAAAACGCGATCGACTGTTCGAATCCTTCTTCATCCTTTTGTAGGAGCACCGCGACGATAGTATGTTCAGAGGCAAACGAGAAGATAAGAAAATCTTTCAGATAGTCTGGGCTTGCTAACACAGGTGCCTCGCTTATGAATTTTTTAATATGCGCAAATGATGCTCTGGCCTCGATTGTCCAATTTACTCCGCTGTCCTTCTTCAACATCCCTATGATCAATTTGACAATCTCAGTGAAATTTGGGATAAACCTTCGTAAAAAATATATTATTCCTAAGAAAGATTGAATCTCTTTTACATTTCTGGGAATTTTTATAGTATATATTGCTTCAATCCTTTTAGGATCAATCCTGATTCCATCCCTAGATACGATATGGCCCAAAAGCTTACCTTCCCGCATAGCGAAATGTGATTTCTTTGGGTTCAAAGATAGGCCAAACCTGCGGCATTTTTCGAAGGTCTGTTTGAGATGCATCAAGTGTTCTTCATCAGTTTTAGAGAAAACCGTCAAATCGTCGAGGTAAATGACTATGAACTTGTCTCTTTCTCCTACAAAAGAGATGTCCATAGCTCGTTGGAAAGTGTCCCCTGCATTCATCAAACCAAAATGCATTTTGTCATACATGAACGTACCCCATGGTGTGGTGAAAGCAGTTTTTTCCCTGTCTTGTTCATTCATGGCGATTTGGTTATAACCAGAGAACCCATCTATCATAGACATTCGGTTTGCTCCAACCACTTTTTCTAACACATGGTCCATTTTAGGCAACGGATAATTATCCTTGAGAGATGCCTTATTTAAGTTTCAGAAATCCACACACAGTCTGACTTCCCCGCTCTTTTTCCTGACCGGGACCAGGTTTTCTACCTAGTCCAAGTATCTCAGAGGTATGATTATCTTCGCGTCTAACAGTTTCTTAACTTCTTTTTCGATCACAGGTAACAAAATGGGGTTAATCTGTCTAAGATTTTGCCTAAATGGTTTGACCCTAGGTTTCAAAGGTATCTTGTGATCAATTATAGAAGTGTCATACATTCTCAACTCATCATAGGACCAGGCGAAAACATCCTTATATTGTCTGAGTAGATCTTTATACTTAACTTTCGCTTTGGGAGGGAGGAACTTGGATATTTTTACCACCTTGGATTCTTTTTCAGTTCCTATATCACAGTCCTCCACTTCTTCTGGTTGGGGCTGCAAAGTGGATTTTACAGGTACATCGTTTTGATCAAAAAGTCTTTCCAAAGGAATCAATCCTTTCGGAATATGATTGTTTTTAAGGACCAGCATACGATGATCCACAATTTTTTCTCGGAAGGTTTCAGGGTCTTCCCCTTCTTGCATGATCCACATTGAGTCATTTTGATTTTCTTGATTGGCATGAGTTTCAGAGAATTCGCCCACTGCTGCAAGGAATTTCTTAATTTGTTCATCATCTTCAAAGACCTGCCAGTGTCGGATATTGTCTGGTATAGAGGGTTTGTATCTGATTTCAATGTGATACTTCAATTTGAAAGTCATGGGAGGAGAGAAGGTTGAATATGCTTTCGCCAATGCATCAACATGTAAATTTTCTACACGAGGGATAAAATGGACATTTACTGATGAGAAAAAGTTTTCCATGAGATCCCAGGCACAATTTTTGTATGTTCTTGGTCTGGGATGCTTGGCTAGGTACTGCCAGTTTATTTGTTTGACTATTAACTCTGCATCACCATATACCTCCAAGTTACTTATATTTAGCTTTTTGGCAACCTCTAATCCTAGGATCAATGCTTCATATTCGCATATGTTGTTAGTGTAATCTATGTCCCACTGTAGATGATAGGAAAAAGGAACAAAAAACTTACCTCCAGGAGCTACTAAAAGCACTCCTGCACCCGCCCCTTCAGAAGATGAAGCACCATAGAAATACATTTTCCAGACACCAGTGTTACACAGATATTTATTCATAAGGTCTGATTCCTCTCGCTCTATATCATTTTCTTCTGGACAACCGTCTAAACCATCATCAAAAGACAAGATACAATTTCCCAGATCTTGGTCCACAATGTAAATAGGGAAGTTGTTTGGGTTTTTAGGGTCACTGACTGTATATGCTAATCTTGTTTCTCTGTACAACCGAGTGAACTGACCACCAAACACAGGGATTGTGGCATACATCATGTCCAACTGAAGAGAACCCCCCAACTTGGCTCCCCATGACCTAGATAACAACATGCCATACTTAGGGGGAATATCCGCGATAACCACATCCATCAGGATACTCTTAACCGGGACCTGGGCCAAGGTAACTACCAGATATTTTATCATCCCCAAACACTTAACCCTTCTCAAGTCAAAAGAGTACAGATTTCCATAGGGTCTAGTGATCTGGAGGCCCAACTTGTCCATTATAATCTTAGGCATAACGTTATGGGAGGCTCCGGAGTCTAACATGCAATTATGCAGCAATTGATCATACACATTCAGAGTGATATAAAAGGGATCTATGGTGTCTTTGGCCCCTTCAAAATGGGGACCAAAGGTGATGTTAGGTTTGTCATCTTCTAGGTTTAAAACATCAGACTGGCTTTCTAGCTCAGAGACGCCCATCGCTTTGGTAATTTGCTTCCGATAAACGAGGTTTTTTGCTAATTCTACCAAAGGGATTGGTATCTTAATTTTATTTATCTCATATTCAAAACTGAAAGTTCTGCTCACCTTGTTTGTTTCTTTGGTTGAGACTTATGAATCCTTCCTTTCCGACTTATTTGTTTGGACCACTTTATCACTCATGGTCCTGGTTGAAGACATAACTTTATTTACTGGTTCGGTTTCTTGTGCTTGAGTTTCAACTTTTTCCACTTCGGACTCTTGCGTGCTTACTACTTTAGTTTTGTTGTTGGGTAATAAGGTCTCTTCTGAAGGAGGTTCATAAGATTTACCTCTTTGCAGGATTTTCCTGGGTTGAGTAGTTGAGGTGGGCTTACTCTTAGATCTTAAGTTGTACTTTGGTTGAAACTCAGCCATTATCATCTCGGTTTCGGGTTGAGATTCACAGAGATCAGTGTGATCACCTTCTTCACCCTTATTCAATAGTTGTTGCATGTTTAGAGATTTTTTGTATTCTTCTCGAGTTAGATATGGTTGAGTGCAGTCATCACCGAAGTTCGTGACATCATTATCTGAATCTCCGAAGTCTTGAAAATCGTTCGCTCCTATGAAATTTTCGTTCTTTAAGGGAGCTTGTATTTTTGGATCCTCATTTATTTGTCTTTGTTGGTTTGGGGGGTTTGGGTTCCTCTTGAAATCCTTTTTGGGTTAAGAGTCAGCTTTGGCCTGTTCGAGTTCCATTCTGGATATTTTATTTGACAGTTCTTTAATCCCTCTGGCCATATCGTCCACCCTATCATCTGCGGATCTATTTGACCCTGAAGGACCTGCTAGTTCTCTAAAGAGTTTGGTCTCTCGGTTTCCAGTTTCTAATCTAGATTTAAGCTTACCCGAAGCCATCATATTAGACTCTATTTCTACTGTGTCGTCCTGCATTCATTTTAAAGTGGCTCCCCTTCTCTCTCACAAAAGAAGTGCAAAATCAGGCTCAAAAGCTCCGACAAAAGTCACTTTGGCTGTGGGTTGGGACGGTTTAACCTCGGCTGGGATCTTATTGTACAGTTTGTTGAATCTTTGGATGAATTCCATGACTGTTTCTGAGTTATTTTTCCTCAAAGACCCAAATTCGGTTAAATAATAGAGATGGTCTTTTCTCTCACCCCATTGTTTGAGGAAAGCATCTTCCAAAGCGTCATAAAACAAGATAGAAGCTGTGAGTAGGCTCCGAAACCAAGTTCGGACCTGACCTTCAAAGGTTTGGACAAGGAGTCTCGAATATACGTCCTCATGCTCGATACCAAAGATATATGTGAATTGGTTGAAAAAATTTATATGTTCGGCCGCGGTCAGATCCCCTTCCCCGATGAATTTCGGTAAATTTTTTATGTAATTTTCTGGAAGATCATGTAGAGGGACAGGCAATACTAATGGAGCATATCTGGCTACAACTTTCGCAAACACTCTGGGAGGGGGAGCAAGCCCTTGGCCTCCAGCTCCTCCTAGAGGGGCTCCTCCCCCTCCTCCTCCGATAAACCCTCCACCTCCTCCTCCGGTGGCTGGCATCATTGTTTGTGGAAAGTTGTAAAGGGGGTTTTGGAAAATTAAAAGGGAGTCTTTATTTTCTTCGCGAAGAGGAAAATTCGATGAGGAAAAATAAGGAACGCGAGGACTCGGTTCCTCAGATTTGCAAGAGATTAAATCAGGAGAACCGACGAGTGTGGAAACCGAGTGTGTAACACACTCTTTAGAATTTGGCGAAGTCGAGAAATTCAACTGAAGAAAATATGGTACGTCAAAAGCTGACGAACTTTCAATAGGGCCCTTTCCTTTGCGTACTAACAGGACTGTCGAAAGGATATCACTCCTAATTTCGAAGCAATTTGGCATCAAATATTTAGCATCAAAGAGAGGACTGAGCGAAGTTGAGGGTTCAGAAGGGATCTTAGTCTTTAGTGATGGGGTTTTAAGTTTGTAAACTGCAGTGGTTGGCTTAAAAGAGCCTCTCGCCTTTAGAATTTTTTCGGGATCGGTAATGGGCGTAATCTTCTTACCATTCGGGTTTTGTCTGGTATTCCTTCGACCGAATGCCAGTTTATTACTTGTGGAGTCACCAAGTGAAAGATTTGGAAGCCTTAAAAGGTGTGTACTCCTTGTTCACTATCAAAGGGTAACACTTTCAACGAAAAACAAATGTTGTTTTCCCAGGGAAAAAGATTTCGTAGCTTCAGTCCTCGGCAACGACACCAGAAAGATGTTGTTCTTGAGTCTGTACTTAAGGCTTATAAGTACAGTGTCAAGGCATCCAGAAGTGGGTAAAAGATGAATAAGGGAGAAATGTCAACCTTCGGTAAGGGAAACTAGGGAAGATTTCTTCGTTAGCGTTGTCTAGCTTCCAACTGTTCCTGGGTAGTTATATCTTGTTCAATGGCTGCCCATGAATGTTCGAGCTCGACCCGGTTAGTAGCCATTTTAAGGATTGTGTAAAAAAGGTTTAAGGCAATATGCATTTGGTTTGATAGTCCGGGTTCGATATTAGGCTGTATTGGTACAGGGACAATCATGGAGGAACAATAAAGGTAGTAAAACTTCAGAGAGATATTAAGTGCTGTCTCAATTTGGTCATATAAAAGAGAATTTACGGT
>CBVK0101357144.1:0-11231 GCA_900067695.1 Picea abies | reverse complement strand
AGGTGGGAGAAAAACATTTAGCTGTCTATAATGTAAGGTTCCTGTCAAAGGGAAATCTCACGTATAAACAAAAGAGGAAAATAGCAAGGAAATAACTGATGTAGCAGAGAATATGTGAAGAATTATGAAAATGCAGACTGGTCTTACACCCGCTGATAGCTGGTACAGAGGAAAAATAGTAAACAATTACAGAAAACCAAAATTCATTCACTATAGTAGTGGTCGTACTAAAGTATAACAAAGCACATCAGTTAAGAATATGAAATGAAATGAAATATGAGATACAAAGAAGCAAACTTGTAACACAGTCATGACGAAATTGAGAATCTTCAGATCTACTTGTATTAACTCTCAAATGTAAAAAACTCTGTTACAAACAACCCAAAAAGGTCCAGCCTGATTCATTTCTTTCTGTGATATATTTATACAATTTTACAAATATGGTAGAATCTCAATAGTCACAAAATTTCGGTTACAACAGGAAGGAGTGCAATCGCTCCATTTCTCCTACTCTGTCCTCACTTGGTGCCAGATGTTTGTCGTTGCGCGAGCTAGGTACAAGTGATACATCTTTCCACCAGCTGAGATATTAGCCGCGATGGTTCTGCTTGACAGCTGGCTTCGAAGAAGTAACATTCTCCGGCTAACTGCTGCAGCCTGTCCTCCATCTGTTCGTTGATGATGTCGATGGCACATGATTGCGCGCTGGGTTTGAACGTGCATTTATCCACTTGGACTATGTCCACCATAGTCATCTGAGAGATATCGGCCAAATATCTTTCTTCTTTATCCTTCAGATCAAGCGAGATCTTTTCCACATTCATTTGCATTAGCGTCTCGGCATCGCACCCGCTGTCAATGCCCAACAGCTCTTTGTCTATAGAATTAAAAGCCTCCTCTAAGGAATTGGTCATGACTTTATATTTCTTTGCAGTTGACTCTCCTCCTTGATAGAATTCCCTTTTCACTATTGATTTTCTCTTTTTATCGAAGAAAAACTCATTCGGAGGGAGTTCTTCTATTCTTATGGGCCTCAGCTCTTCATTGAAAATCCATCCTGCATCGATATTTCCCTATGTAGACTGCAAGGGGGTGACTGATGTGATAGGTTCCCCGATCTACTTTGTGGATTTTCTCGGAGTAGAAACCAGACTCTATTTCTTTGGCGGGTCGGGGGTCTTCATTTCCTCTTCTGGACTCTGCTTCCTCGGTGGGTCCTGAGTCTTTTTCTCCGCTTCCGGACTCTTCGTTTGTTCCCCCTCGTCCTGGTGTTTTCCTTGGTCGGGAGTCGCATCCTTAGAGCCTTTGGCATCCTTTTGTTTTGTCTCCGAAGTACCTGGACCCTCACCTCACAACACAGTTGGGAGGCAGCTGCGTCGGTGTTCCTGGAATTTCAATACCTCGGCTCTATCCTCGGGTGCCAAGGATTGAATCCGGGCTAGAATTTCTTCATAGGACCTCGCTCCTCGAAAAATGTCATCCGAGGGTGAATTCTCATGTTCAAATCTCTTGAGCCCACAATTAGCCAAATGATTGGTCACGACCCTCTATGGATCGTGCTTCTTGTATTTGATGGAGACCAAATTTAAGTCTTCTAGGGCAGCCGCCTTGGCTTTGGCATGCCCAAAATCTAATAAAGAATAAGAATTCAACCGAATAGGAAAAGACGACCATACCTTCTTTGAGTACCCTTTAATCTCTTTACTCACACTACTAATTACCGTTTGCTGGGCAACCTCGCGAAAAGCTAGTTTGTCAGGAATGAACAATGGCAGCGCATGTGGGGGAACAGAAGCCCCGAAGACTCTGAAGTAGGAAAATTCAGCTTCTACATACCAGTCTGCGATGCTGCTCAAATTTGTTACTATGCTATCCGAGATCCAGGGTGGCGGGTGACCAAAAATGGTGACGTGCAGGGGCACCATCACCCAGTTAAAAATTTCATACGCAAAATTTTCTGCTTTGTTTTCCCATAATTTTGCGTGATATACATGTATGGGTTCATATCGTCCAGATTCCAACTCCAGTTCATCAATGGAAATGGTGTCATAGAACAAATCGCGTCCATAATGTACACGGACATGAAGAATGATGATGCCTTCCCATTCTCCTTCTGCTCCCGATACTCTGTGACCCGATTGGTCAAGCTATCTGAAAGCATCTTTGCCCAGTTAAAAGAATAGCCTTCGGCGACCCGAAACATTAGAGGCACCCACACAAGGAAAAAATGAGATGTGTCCTCTTTCCCATATAACCAGCATGTCATCATGGCCACATATCTGTACTGCGGTTCTAACAAAGTGATTGAATATATGCCGTGGGTATCGGCTCTGAACTTCACAGTGTTTGAAACCCAATCCTTTATCAAACTGGACATGGTTTTATCATACTGTTCGCATTCCTTCTCCTTGAATTCTTCCAAGAACTCAGCGCCATATGTGTGGTCGGACGTAGCGGGCAGCTTGTACATGGTTTGTAGATGCTCTGGCCTGAATGTCCCGATGGTAACTCTTTGCTCATTCATGATAGTCTTGGTCGGTATGTCCACATGGTCCAATGCCCATCGGACCATATCATAATATAGAAGCAACCGTGGTATGGCTGCTACTTTGTGCATTCCGGATTGGACGACTATTTTGTACTTGGTGGTTAAATAATCTCTTTCGTTGTCGTCAGAGTCATCAGAATAATCCACCAATTCTGCTTGCAGAATATCTGAAACATATGACCAATTCGGGATCGAGTTGATACTTCGGGGCAAAGTATCAGAGACATTGTCTGAGCCTTGTCTGGAAACCTCAACATTCGCTTTTGCTTCTTTTCACAGAGCCATGGCTGAAGCTTGTGTTTTAGCTCTTCTGCGATAGGACTACGTATACATACAGAAGTCAGTTTACTCAGAGGTGGTGAGCTCTGCGTGCTATGAAAATGCATTTGTTATAATGAAATAAAACTCTACTATATACTCAAAAGACTCGGTACCTTTCATAACAAGTCTATCAAATCATATTTGGAAATAAATTCTGTCATAAAAATCCGATCTTATACGTCGATTTACCCTATTTCCTCATCATGGATACCTTGTAAATCATGTGGACATCAAAGCGTGGGATATTCATTGATTTAGCTCAATTAATTTGGTTTTACCGCTGTTAACAGTGTTTCGGTACTCGCTATATCGGGGATTTTCCTTTAAAATTTTGAGTCTCTAACTCTCGAGACTGCGAAGATCAATTTTGGTTTAATTATAGGTAATCGTGATTTGGGGCTTGATTAATTTTATGATTATTATATTCACTATATCGCAACTCGGAGCTTCGAACATAAATTTCTGGGAGATTTTCATGCCGAGCTGCAAAACCGCGAGATCGTGATAACATGACTTAATTAAAAGGGAAGATAATCTTGGATTAAGTAATTAATTAATCACGTTATGACTGCATCGTGACCTTGCGAGTCGGGGTTTAGATGATCAAACTTTAAAAAAGGACAACGCCGAGTGGCGAAATGCCGAGAGAATCTTTTACCACGGTTTAGCTTTTACCCTTAACCTTGACATGAGTTACTCAAATAAGGAACTCGTGTTCTCGGCTATCGGGGTTATGAAAGTAAAATTTTGGATTTGAAGATCACCGAGGCGCGAAACTCTGACAACGTTTAAACATGAGTTGAGGAAAACTTTACCCTCATTACTGTTTTGACTGAAAAGTTAAAACGACTTCGCTATTTTGTGACTCGGTACGTGTGAACTGTATGAGCTATAGTATCCAGTTTGCGAGATCCTGAAGTAGAACGAAAGACGAAATATTTCACAACAGGTAGGACTTGTTTCGAGAGTGGAAAAATTATCGCTGCTCGTGTGATCAAGCTTCAGAGATCATTGATATCTCAGAGGAAAAATGAAAACCGTTTTTAGACTTCAAGCATTAAGAATGAAACTTGTGAAGGGTTAGAAAAACAGGGGCGGCTCCAACAGATGGCATAATAGTCTGTCCTGAATGTGAAAATTGGTGACAGTCACGTCTGTACCCAAGAGATGATAAGTGGCGGTGAAGTCTGTATCTTTTTAATAAGGTTGGGGCCACTTAGATGCCTTATGTACACATGAATGGAGCACAGTGATGAGTCCATCCATGGGAGGTTGAATGAGGTAGTCAACGACACGATTTGAGATCCTTGTCTTATAATTGATGTTGAGATGGAACTGTTGCAGGTAGGTTGACCAGTTTTTATGGCGGTTGTTCTGCAATTTCTCCTTTGTTTGTATGAACTGCAGAGGTTTGTGATCAGTGTGGATGATCGTCTCCTTTCCCATAATGTAATTTTTCCATTGACGACATGCTTGTACAATGGAATACATTTCCTTTTCACAGGTGGGGTATTTCCAAACAATATCTAAGAGTGTCTCACTATGGTATGCCACCAAATGACCATGATGAGTGAGAACTACACCTACAACATAGTCAGTTGCATCAGTCTCAATCTTGAACAGTTGTTGCATATCAGACAAGGAGAGTACTGGAGTTGAGAAAAAGCGATGCTTCAGATCATCGAATGCTCTTTGTTGTTCCTTCCCCCAAAAAAATTTTTCCCTGCCACCTCCCTTGGTCACCTGGCTGAGGGTCCATGCAATATGGGAGAATCCCAACATGAACCGTCAGTAGAAGTTGTCTAGTCCCAAGAAGCTCTGAAGCTCGGTTAGTGTGGTTGGGCAGACTTGTCACAAATGACTTGGATCTTAGCCAGATCAACATGTACCCCATGGATCTTAGCCAGATCAACATGTACCCCATGCTCATCAATAATTTATCCCAAGTATTGGACCTTGTTCATGCCAAAATAACATTTTTCCAAGTTGGCATATAGGTTGTGCTGTCACAGAGTGCTCAAAACCTGTTGAATATGCCGCATGTTCTCCTCCCAACTTCTACTGAAGATGAGGATGTCATCCAAATATAACACCACAAAAGAGTTGGTGAAGGGTCTCAATACATCATCCATCAACCTAATGAAAGTGGTTGGTGCATTTGTTAAGCCAAAGGGCATGACCAACCATTTGAATAGACCTTATTTAGATTTGAATGTTGTATTCCATACATTAGTTGGTTCGATGGGAACCTGGTGGTAGCTAGACTTTAGGTCAATCTTGCTAAATAATTTTCCCCCCTTGATTTGGTCAATAAGGTCATCAATTTTGGGAATTGGGTACCGGTTCCTGACTGTGATTTTTTTTAAGGCTTTGTAATCAATGCAGAGTCATCAAGTCTCATCCTTCTTCTGCACTAGTACAATCGGGCTTCCGCAAGGGGAGGAGATGGGTCTAATGTGACCCTTTTGAAGAAGCTCTTGGATATGACACTTGATTTCATCATTTTCCACGAGAGAGTGATGATATATTGGTCCATTAGGTAGAGGTGCACCGGGGGTCAGATCAATTGGATTCTTGACTTGGTAGTGCATCGGTACCCCAGTGGTGAGGAGAAGAGGTCTCTGTATTCTTCCACAATCCCGTACACTTTCTTCTGCTGCAAAGAGAGGCTCTATGTAGAGGCCATGGATGTGGTGGTGACCTTCTTCTTACTGTGAGAATGGATCACAAAGAAGACGAACTTTTCGGTTTGTGAAATGACCTTACTGCATTTCTTAGCAAAGATTAAAGAAATAGCGGTAGGTGGCGCTACCTCTGGTATCCTGTACAATTGTATACCCAAAGTAATAATAAAATTGTGGGGTATATACTCATACAGAACATGACACTTCCACAAATATGGTTGTCCTAAAAGAACATCACAAAATTCAAGGGGAGAAATATCACACAATACCTCATCTTTGAAAGGCTTGATGCCATAAGGCATATGCCACTATTGGCTGACACAAAGATCTCTTCCTTGGCGAAGCTAGCCGATGGTGTAGGGTTGCGGGTGAGGTGTCATTGGAAGGTCTAGCCGCTTGATGAACTCTACTGAAATCAGGTTCTTCTGACTACCTCTATCGATAATGAAATGAAGCGAATCCCCCTTTACCCACATCTGTGAGTGAAATAGGCATTCCCCTTCTTATGGTTCTTCTGGTTCGCTTAGCCAGAATTTGGTGGTACCGAAAGTGGCACTGGGTTCAACATCAATAATCTGATTCCCTCCTTCGATATTTGATTCTGAATCATAATCGACCTCTAACTCGGAAGCCTTTAGCTTGACCATCAGTGACTGCTTGGAGCGACATTCTTCAGTGTTGTTCCAAGGGATTTTATGGTACTCACACCATTTTCATGTGTCCTTCTTCATCTTATCATTGGTCTTCTTGTGTTGTGGCTTCGGCTAGTTGTCTTGAGAGTGGCCATATTTTCTCTTTTCCTTGCTATGTAGGTTGGGGTCACCTTTGCCCTACTTCGGTTGTGAGGAGTTTGAAGATCAAAACTCTGACCTCTTCTTCTTAAATTTCTGCTCAATCTTGACAACATATCTATAGGTCGTACCTAATGGGGTGATGTACAGAAAATCCATTTCTGTTTGATTGTATCTATGCAAACAACCATGGTATTTGAGCACCAAATGTCACTCAGAGTCTTTGATACCCAATTTGGTGTGTAGGGTATGGAAAATATTGGTGAAATCTAGTAATTCTTGGTCCCTTTCTTGACGTAGGGTGGTCCATCTGGTGTACTGGTCCTCGTAGCTTCCAACATGGTAGTACTATTCTTTAATGGTATCCTGGAAGGAATCCCATGGATGGGAAACCACAAATATTTTAGATTCCTCTATGGCCCTTTGCTCAGAGTAAGTGTCCCACCATTCCTTAACATGGGGGACAACCTTGAGGAGTGCAAAATTAATATTTTCCCTATCGGAAAAATTGTGGACCAAAAAATACCCTTCGAGTAGATTCAACCATTTATCTACAACATCCGCATATTTAGTCCTTCAAATAATGGAATATAAAAATGTACCTGTACCTTGAAGGGGGTTGCATGGCCATTTGATGAAGATGCTTCTCCCATGGGAAGCCACCAAAGGATTTGCACAAAGTTGTCCATCATTTCGTTCCTTTTTCACGCAAGGGATTCCTCGAGAAACATTTTAAAAGGATCTCCTGCTCCATCATATTTATTTTCATCTCCCATGGGTTTTTGTTAGGCTCAACATGATTGATATTGCAATGGATTGATTGGTTCAAGTCCCAACTTCTTGTACCCAGATCTTGTCGGTGACATGCACGAAGAAAAAAAAATGAAGAGCATACCGCTCTGATACTGATCCAGATTGAGGAGTGAGACAAACTAAATACAATAAACACAAAGATGTGAAGAACAACACATATATCCAGTGAACAATATCTTCCATTGAATAAATGAAATAGGCTGAAATTATAAAACTGCAGATCTGAAACACTTGCTCAAATGGTGGTAGCTATCTTTAAGAAGAGATGTGGCTGCTATGTGCATCCGTCTGAGCATAATGATTACAATGAGGATCTAGAGGCATTTTTGATATTACTCATGAATTCCAAAACCCTATACATCCAAAAACCTAACACTAGGAGGTGAAACGCTAAAAGTCATGTGGGCCCTTATGGGTAAGTTGGTGCCTCAACTTCCCGAGGTTGTAACTTTTGCATACGACCTCCATTTTAGGTGCGTGATATCCCATTGGAAAGGTCTTTCAGAGAGCTACACATTACACCTTCAAAATCCAACTTCGTCTATAGTTTGACTATGGCTAGAAAAAAAAAACATTGTTTAGGGCTCCAAAACAGCCCTGGAAGTACACCAAGATGTGCTGACATGAAAACATACAAAATAAGCTAGTGGGATTAGGTGAGAGGCCACCAATATCCATCTGGAATATGTGTAGGGCTTCATACATCCCCAGAAGTGTAGAACCCACAATTACAAAGAAGTACATAAGAACATTCTTAGCTAAAAATGGACAAGAAGAGCTAGTTGGAATAGGTGGGTGACCACCAATATCCACCTAGATCAATTTGTCATCTTATGATATTTGACTACTGATGATCTGATCCAATATTCTGATACTCTTATACTATGTATATTTCTTTTGAATATATTTCCTTAAAGAGAATACTTATGCTTCCAAGCTTCCAATTATATTCTCCTTTTCTTCTAACTGAATTGTAAGAATTTCTTCAATTCTCTTTTCTTATTCTATTTTAACTTTTAGACTCGCGATCATCTGCTCTAGTTCTCCAGAGTTGGAATTCTGAGACTTATCTTTCATTTTTAACTCTACCTTGAGTGACTTATTTTTCTTTCTCTCCTTCCCAAGTTCTTCTAATGCAATGATTATCTTTTCTCTGAGATCAACTTCACCTTCTTCTTAGAATCATCTTATACTTCCATGAATAATAATCATTCATAATCACTGTCACTATCATTATCCTCCTCATTTTATGAGGAACTGTCCTCCTTTGAGTAGAAAATTTTCTTGAAGAATTTCTTATTGTTTCTTCTCTTGTTTCCCTTTTAGAAACTTCTTCTTCATCATCGCCTTTATTCTTGTGAGGAAATTTAGAAGCAAAATGACCAATACCACCACAATTAAAACATTTCTATGGAAGCATACCTTTATACTTTCCGGTCCCTTTATGTATTTTTCTTACGAAGTTGGTCATCTCTTCTATGGGCAACTTCCCCTAGAGCTGCATAATCATCGAAACAGGTATTCAGAAAATCATTCCTACAAATTAAATTTCCAGTGCACCAACAATGTTGCCGAGTATGAAGCTTTAATGCTTGGTCTGAAGCTATTGAAAAAGGTTGGTGCTAAGCAGATAATGGTAAGGGGTGACTCTGAATTAATAATCAAGCAAATTAAAGGGGAGTATGCTACTAAACACCCATGCCTTAGAGCCTACATGAATGCTGTTCTTGATGCTTTGAAGTGTTTTAATGAGGTTGACTTGCAGGTAATGCCGAGAGGACAGAATATTCTTGCCGATGGATTGACTACGTCAGCAGCCTCCTGCAAAATTCCTTTCCGCCAAACTCGCCCATATACTGTTGAAGTGAAATGCAAACTGATGGTTCCCAATAATATCAGGTACTGGCAAGTGTTTGGAAATGATGATCAGATAGAGGACTTTCTGCAATGCAAGAACGATTTTGAAAGTACAAACATAGATTTAGAAAATGAAGATGAGAATGTAAATAATTCTGAGTTTGAAATAGATAGTTGGAATACTGTAGATTCAGGAGTAGATACAATAGATTCAGGAGAGTTAGGGGATGACAAAATGGATGTCGATGTTTTACAGTTGAAAATCAATGTTTTACCTAGAGGGCTTGTTCCTTTAGAGGATCTGTTTGACAGTAACAATGTAGCTAAGAAACCAAAAATAGAAGCCCATGGACAAGAGGTAGAGGACTGTAATATAGGGACTGAAGAGAAGCCTAGGATGGTCAAACTATCCAATTCATTACCCCCAGAACAAAAGCTTAAATACATTGAGCTATTCAAAGAATATTCAGACGTTTTTTCCTGGGGCTATGAAGATTTGAAAGCCTACGATACCAGCATCATACAACACAGGATTCCCATAAAGGAAGACCAGAAACCATTTAGGCAGAAACTTAGGAGGATAAATCCCAAGTTGCTCCCCTTGATAGAAAAAGAGATCAAGAAAATGTACGATGCCAAGATCATAGTCCCACTACATTTCTCTAAGTGGGTTTCTAATTTAGTCCCTACATGTAAGAAAACCGGGGAAATCAGACTCTGCATAGATTTCCGAAATCTGAACAAAGAATCCCTGAAGGATAATTACCCCTTGCCTAAAATGGATCACCTCCTGCAAAGGGTGGTCGAGTCCAGTCGAATTTCTCTGTCAGATGGTTTCTCGAGTTACAACCAGGTTCTAGTTCACGTAGACGACCAAGAAAAAACCGCTTTCACCACACCATGGGGCACTTTCATGTATGTGAAGATGCATTTTGGTTTGATGAACGCAGGGGCCACATTCCAGAGGGCAATGGATATCGCCTTCGTAGAAGAATCAGGTAAGTTCATTGTCGTTTATCTAGATGATGTGACTGTGTTTTCCCAATCTGATGATGAACACCTGCGACACCTTAGACGAGTTTTCGAAAAGTGTAGAAGGTTCAGGATTTCTTTAAATCCTAAAAAGTGTCTTTTCGGGTTAGAAGAAGGCAAACTGTTGGGACACATCATCTCTAAATATGGAATCAGAATAGACCCCAGTAGAATCGAGGCCATACTAAAGTTAGAACACCCAAGAAACCTCAAAGAACTACAGTCTTTTATCGGTCAAATTAACTTTCTACGAAGATTCATTCCCAATTTGGCCGAACTCCTCCGAAACATTACAAACATGCTTAAAAAGGACGTAAAAATAAAATGGGACTCTGAGTCCAGACAATCCTTCGAACAAGTCAAACGAGCGCTCATAGAAGCCCTAGTTTTGATCAGTCCTGATTTCACTAAAGATTTCTATCTTTTTTCTTTTGCCTCTGAACATACTATAGCAGCGGTATTACTGCAGAAGAATAGTGAAGGGTATGAACAACCCATAGCTTTCTTCAGCAAAGCTTTAAGAGATGTTTCCCTGAACTACAATATTATGGAGATGAAGGCTTTTGCCTTGGTAAAATCCATAAAGGATTTAGGGGTCTATATTCTCCATTCTCACACCATAGCTTATGTTCCGAATGCGGTAGTAAAGGATATCTTGACACAGGATAACCCTGATGGAAGAAGGGGAAAGTGGATTGCTGTCATTCTAGAATACGATATAGAGATTAAGCCCACAAAACTGATCAAAGGCCAAGGCCTTGCTAAACTGATGGTTGAATCTAACTTCCAGGCTCTTGACATTAATTTTCTAGATGTGGCAGATGAACAGGGCGAGATGGAAACTCCAAATGTTAGAGAGGTATTTCTCAACTCTCCATGGTATGCAGACCTTATATTTTTTTTACAAAATTTACAAGCTCCCCCTGGTTTAACTAAGACTAAAGCTATATTTTTAAAGTTGAAGGCTTTGAAATTCTGTATTCTAGAAGGAAATTTGTATTGGAAAGACCCTGCAGGTATTCTTTTAAATTGTTTACTGAAAGATGAAGCTGATAAAGTGTTGCAGGAGTTTCATGCAGGAGAATGTGGTGGCCATTTGAACTGGAAGGTTACAGCCAACAAAATACTCAGAGTTGGATTTTACTGGCCCACCCTGTTTGCAGATGTACATCAGAAAGTAACAGC
>CBVK0101357135.1:0-14570 GCA_900067695.1 Picea abies | reverse complement strand
CTGTAACAATTTCTTGGTATAGGGGTCTAGTAATCCAAGGGAAGTTTCACCTATCCACAGGGGAAATATTTTGTAACACGTAGGATGTGGATAAACCTAGAATATAATAAAAATTAAGAAATTACAGAAATATTTTTTCAAATATAGTACGGAAGTGGATAAACCTAATACATCATAAAAGAAAAACATAAAATTAAAAAAATCTCATAAAAGAAACAATAGCACATGATTAAAAAAATTTCACGTTTGTGCGTGTAATGAAGCTACGCAAAACTTTTAACTACAATATTTTTTTCCTTAAAACAAACCAGTAGTGAGGGATTTGATCAAACCAAATGGATGTGCTTTGAAGTCTTTAAAAATGTTCTCCCCAATGTTCTGAATGAAATCACCTCCTTCCATTTTTCTTTTCGATACTATGGAAGCCCTAACGAGGTGTTTCTAGCCCTAAATTTATTCTTCAAGAAAATAAGAGTGATACACGAGTAGTCCAAACTTCAAATCACAAAAATGCATCATTCCCCAACTAGAGTAAATGATTGATCCATCCCAGGTTTATTCTGGATGGAGCCCTCTTGGTGTATTCATAGGGACACACAACAAGGATGGTTTGTCGAAGTATCAACCAACAATGTTTCATACCAATTCGTCTACAGGATTATTCTTTGGATGTGAACAGTTTGACACATGATTCTTTAGATGAAAGTGGTTGTGGTGAAATAAATATTCAGGTATCCACTTTATATCCACTTTAGGAGCGACTGCGATGAGGGAAGAATAAGATGAAGGAACTCGGGCATCTGCATTGAAAGAATTCTTCTTCCCTCTAGATATGATTTTTATTTTGAGAGAACTCAATAACACTTTCATTCTTACTCTATAGAGATGTATGCACGTGTGACACATTGCTCAAATGCATGTAGGTTGCCACAAGAGGAGGCATCGACTGCAACATCTTTAAACTATAGTGCAACATAACAGGGTTTGTAACTTCAAGGAGGCATCGTCTGCAAAGTCCCTGGAATGATGAGCCCAACCTACACACTGACGAATCATATGATTTATAGAATTTGTTTTTATAAACTAATTTTTAACTCTGATAAATAGATTTTAAAAAATTGCACACAACAAGGCTTTAATGTCATATCACGATTATTTTAGCCAATGAAAAATCCATTCTACCAAATTAGAAAAATAGAGAAATGTATTGTTTTTCTTGAAAAATTCAAATAATAAATGTATTGGAAAAAACTTAGGACATAATTTGTAGGTTTAATAAGTTTACAACCTTACCAGTTACTAAAAAATGGAATAACTCACAACTTTCTTTAAGAATCATCATGTACAATAGTCCTTCCTCTACGGTATATCTTGCCTCCAATTTTGATTCAATAATGTCCTGCCATTCTAGGAAGACTTAATTAAAGTCGGGATCATCACTTCCAACTCTTCAGGAAAAAGGGTATCATTTAGTAGCGGTTATCAGGTTTTGGATGAGGGGCTTAAAAAACACGTAACTTATAAGCACTTTGTAGAGGTCAAACCATGGTCACATGCTTAGGTTTCATGTTCATTATCGTGTTAATGTTGAGTTGAATTGAATAGATATATAGAAAACAATAAATGGAAAAAAGGATGCAAGTAATTATATGAAATGACATCAAATATGGATGAAAAGTCACATGCTTAGGTTTCATGTTCATTATCGTGTTAATGTTGAGTTGAATTGAATAGATATATAGAAAACAATAAATGGAAAAAAGGATGCAAGTAATTATATGAAATGACATCAAATATGGATGAAAATAAGAAAGAAAATGTATTGGTTAGCGCTATAAAATTATGGTTTTGTTATAGGTACTTGTTAAATGTTTCTTCAACAATTTATCTCTTGCTTTATGTGTTTTTTGGACACTGGGAGTATGTCAATAGATCTTGTCTATATCTCTCATGCCTTCCTTGCCTATTTATATTGCATATTGGTTCTTCCCTTTAAAGTACTGAATCTAAACCTCGAGCTCCTATAGTTGCATGCTTGGATAACGAAGTAGCCGTGATTAAAGAAAATTGGACATGAACCAAGCATACTCTCATTGTTCCTTGGGTTGCTATGATGTGCCTATTTCACATTTTGGTATGTGAGCATTGGTTCTTTGTTGAGCCATCACATGTTTTTTCATGTCATGATGTGTTTAGCTTCAAATAGTCTTGAATATTGATTTCCCCTTATTAGTTAAAATTTTCTATGTGGTATTGTTGTTTCCCATTGGAGTGAATGCAGTTTGTGATTGATTTTTTCTATGTTGATCAATGGTCCTCTTCTATGTCCTAATCCTTAAGCCAAATTGTACCCCATAGGTCCCATGATTTATACCATCTTATGAACCCCACTTGGTCAATTTTGGTCAATTTTGGTCGTAATTTTGGTCAGTTTTCTAATAGCCTCCAACTCTATTGTTCTTATGATTTCACAAGGAGTATCTCATATGATGGGTTGCCTTTCACTCTTAGTTTTTTTTTTAATAGTACATGAAATTTGTATTTATAAAAGTCGTGCATAGTGCAGAGCGAGTACATAAACTTGCAATTTTTTTGAATTCTTATCCTACATGTTTACAAAATTGGAACTAAAGTCCATCTGTGTTTCTTCATAACCTGTCTTATGCTTAATTACAATTTATTTAACTAAGTATATTTTGCAAAATTAGCCTAAAATATAAACAAAAAAACTCTACATACACTTATGAAGAGTTGGGTGGGTACTGGGCCTCTGGTTTTGCATTTCTAGACTCCTGTGGGGGGGCATTTAAGTCTGGAAGTTGTTGGCGAGCCCCTGGAGATGAATATTCTTCTAATGATGTCAAAATTGACCTTGAGTGCGAGACAAAGCTAGGTCGAATCCTGAGATCCTCAATTTGTTGCTCGAGTGTTGTGCACTCATCCTACATTTGTTGATGGTTTTGGAAGTGTTGGATTGTGATTTCCATAACGGAGAAGACTCGAGCTAAGAGTCCTATGATTTGGATCTACAATGATTGGACCATTGTGACCAAGTTGATATGATCCTTGAAACCTCTCTACTTATCCTTGAGCCACGTTGATTTCCTCTCTCCATTTCTGCTAGCGTTGGGTCTTGCTTGATTAAACAAGAATTCACCAATTTGAAGTTGATTGGGATCCTAGATTGTAGACGAGAAAATGAGATATTTAATGCATAGGAGATGAGGGGAGCAACGTTGTGGACAAGTTTAAGAGTTGCATACCATGGGGGATTACGAGGCATTCCATATTTATCCATGATGGATTGAGGACGATCGCATAAGCTCAAGAGCCAAATCCACGATGAGTCGATAACAACATATGTGCTAATTGAGGTAACCTGGTACGAGAGCGACGATGAACTAAGAGGATTGAAGGAAGACATGGTCGATTAAGTACAAGGACGATCATAGGGAATGCGTGTAGATATTTGGAGGTGAAGTTCACACATGAGTGAAGCGAATGAATGGAAGGTTGAAGAATCTTGGTCATGTGGAAGGAGGATAATAGAGGGTGTTGTGTGTCATGGTGATCGACGAGACATGGATGAAAATGGAGTAGGGTGGTGGATGAAGTGCCCCACCCCAAGTGGAATTTAAATTAAATCATGAGGGAGTGGTGGATGAAGGGCCCCACCCCAAGTGGAAATTAAATTCAAGTGCAATAAATCCAAGTTCATGGAATGTGGTGGAGTGAGACCCGTCCATTAACAATCAAAGTTCCAACATTTTCATTTATAACTAGATTTGCTTGTGAGTCTGCATCCTTGTTATTATGTCTTGGGACATGGAAGGGGTTGATGCTTGAGAAGGTCTGAGTCTCGATCTGAATTTGTTGAAAGATTGTTTTAAGGCGGCCATTGGAGGGTTGATTTCTTAGTCTAATGTAGTTGATGGTTGATTTGGAATCGCCAATTATGGTTAGAGAGTGTATGCCCCAAACCTTGGCTAGTTGGAGACCCTATAGAAGAGCAAAGACTTTCGCATGATTGTTTGTAGCATGTCTTATATTCCAGTGGTAAAAGAGCTGTTTGTTTCCTCCTGGGCAAAATATAACCCCTCTTGCTCCTGCCACCCCAACACTCTTAGGTTGTTTGTTATTAGGTGTTTTTGGATCCATTTATGCTACTTCCACCTTCTTTTGGGTATAACCAGGCCCCAAACTTTCATGTTGTACAAGAACGCTAGTGTTATGAGGGTTTGGAAGAGGGAGTACCACATCTTGTAATCCAATGTCTTTGTTGACCTATGTTTTGGAGTAGAAAGAGAATTGCCCAACCCCTTGGAGTCTTTTCCTTATGTACGTATCTCAACTAAACTTTTCGTTGAAATCCAACCCCAAATATGTGTAGTCTTGAGTTATCTCCAATATTCTCCATCAAAGATTATTTAGGATTGTGCTTTTCTTTTTCTTTTAAGCAAGAACCTTACGAACTTGGTTTTCCCTGTGTTCATAGATCACATCCCTACCTCTATGAAAAATGTCTCTAAGGCTCTAAGATGTCCTTGCACGTTGCATATTAGTCTAATCATGACTGTCACATAATCTGTGCAAAGCAATATCCTGATTATAATCCATGTTATATTCACACCCCCAACCCACCTTTCGCTTTTAGCCAATGTTTCGTTTTGTCTATGTAAAGATCAAAAAGTGTAGGGGAGATAGGAGAGCCTTGGTTCACCCCATTATCACTATTGAAGTTTTTGGACAATGCCTTGTTGATTCTGATTTTGGCCTTTACCTATTCGTATACCATCGGGAATCCCATTACTAGCAATACTAAAGGAACGAAACCTTAACAAAATACAGTACATTGACATTTCGGCAAACAATATGCATGGAGAACTGATATTTAAATATTCATTTAAGACTAAATCTATCTAATTAAAAAGAAACCAAGTATTATAGTATTTAAAGGTTCATATTAATTTGAATATATTAAGCACACTAAAGCATAAATTTTAAATCGCTTATAATTTGTGATTAAAATGATTAAGATAGATTTCCACTTATTAATTATACTTACCGATATGTAGGTTATATTGTAATCGGTTAGGAGTCAACAAAGTAGTTTGACTTTTAATTAGTAATAAAAATTGATTCATTTATAAAGTATAACTTTAGAGTTATAAAAAATATATGTTTTATTATAATTAAATATCAATTTATCTACAATCTTATTCATTTGGTGTGTGAGATGACTTTGAAATGAGCATTTTTATCTTATTTCTGACATCGTTGAATTAAAAAAATAAAATAAAATGGTCACATCACTACCGTTTTTATTTAATGTTATTCAATTTTGTTTGCCCCATCTCACCTACACTCTACCTCTGAGTCAGTGAGTCACCTAAATCACCATTTCTTGCTTCCCGACGGTAGGAGGGTGAGGAGAAATTTCTCACTTGACGATAGGAGGGAGAGGAGAAACCCTAGGGTTTGATTATATTCTCTTTAGATCAAGAATTGTTTCTTTCTCTTAGAATAAGGCTTGTCTCTCATAATAAAGTTCATAAGGACATTGATCATTTCTATAATAACAAGGAATGAATTAGCACCATAGGTGCGAGTACCCTCGTGAAGACATGCACCCTTAAGGGGAGCTAAAATGGATTATTGTAGAGGCAGGTGTGTTCAAGTAAGCATAAGAATAAGTTATACATGGGAAATACTGGGTTAGAGATTTGGAGCGTCGACATCAAGGGCATGGCAACGAATGTGGGCATGGTCACAAACCTCCATCATCCATGAATCCTACTTGTTTTTGTTTATGCATGGAAAAGAATTCAAGGCATTGACCGTCATTATCCATATTTTATGTATATAGACACCTATCGATTTGCGAACCTAAGCAAACATGTTGGGAATCGATAAGTAAACCTCTCCATAATTTGTAGTGTGCACCCCTCATTTTCTCAATGAAACTATCAAATCGATGAACTGTACACAACTTGCAAATAAAAATGATACCCTAAGGCCTTCGTGATCCACAAGTAATATGGAATCAAGGTGGTTGATCCTCTTAAAGCCTATAAATTGGAGGCATTTCCATGGTGAAAGGGGGAAAGAAATAAAAAAAACATCATTATTTTGATCTTAGTTCATTTGTGCAAGGGGTTGGACGAGGAGAGCTTAGAGAGGCTGTTGTGGCATCAATTGTGGTCTGTAAGTATTCTCTTTTGGGTTCTCATTGAACATACTTGGCCCATTTCCTTCAAGCTTGTGTATTCTTTCATATGATTGTCTATTGTTACTTTATTGTAGATGAATTTGTTTTACCTAATCAACTAAAGTAGGAGAAGTAGGAGATAGTCATTTCTCTTTGCTACCTATTGCAAGTATCAAGTTGCGTGGGGGGGGGTTTGAAGATCAAGCTCACGGATTGGAAGCAGCGAGGACAAACTTCATAAAAAGGTACATCATGCCCTTTCTCCTTCTCTCTTTTTGATTGGTTAAAACCAACTACTTGGAAGAAGCTGGTTTTATGCTATGACTGTTGTTGCATCCTCGGTTTTTTTATGTGTCCATTTTCCTCATAAAGGAAAAATAGTTATCATCGATTAGTTAGATTATTGTACACCTGATGCTTACAACCAAACCACCAACAATATTCCATTTTTGTGGGACTCAACGATTACTTACAGAAGTGTAGGGGTGGTTCTACTGAAATATTCTTCGCTCATGGGAACTTTCCCCGCACTTGTTCCTCAAACTTCGCAGCATATTGCAAGGATAAATATGATTTCAACCATAGTACATCAATCCCTCAAATCATCTGATCCTTGGATCATACCTAGTCCTTTAGAGTTTCATATGCTAGGTGACAGTATGTCGCTTAGCCCATCATAGGATAAATATGATGTCATTCAATCTGCCTCTCCTTCACCCGATGACCATCGTCTGGTGGCGTCCAATTCTTATTCACTACCATCTTGGTTTAATTCCTTATCATCGACCTTTGATCACATCCTACGTATTTTTCCATCCGACGAATATATTATGGAAATGCTTAGTATCGAAGAGTCACCATGGAATGATAACCACCACCGCTCATCCTTTTTTCTGAGTTTGGATGAAATCAAGGAACATATTTAATCTATTTTTTCATCTAATATTGTCTATAATCCTCAATCTCCGATACTCACTCAAGATACTATCTCCGAGGGAAATTTAGGACATATGTAGTATATCTAGGGAAGTAATATGGGGTACCTAGGGAGGTACCCAATGAGAATGTGGTTATGTATTATTAGTGAAAGTCATTTAATATATGAGAATGTGTTAATTCAATGTAAGGTGGACTAGGTCCACTATATTAATAAAGGCCCACTATGGTAGTTAGATGTAATAAATGTGAGAAGATTCCTAGGAGATAGAGAGAGCTATATAAAGAAGAGTAAGAAATGTAATGAAAGAGAGTGAAGAATATTGTGAATGTATCAAGCATTGTTTGAGGAGTGTTATCATTCCTTAAGGATTAATATATGGTGTTACCTTACCTCAAGGGTTTTGTCTACATTCTTGTGTTCATTGTTATGGTGAATGGTTTGGTGTTTATTATTGGTTTATTTTGAGATTTATCTTCAGATCTATTCATATACTTAACAAAATATATCGGAAACCATCAACGTAGACATATCAGAAAAAGAGGGTGTCATGGAACATATACAATTAGGTGCAAACTGTTCAACCAAAGAAATTCAAGATTACACTGCCCTATTTAATGAATTCCATGAATTTTTACCTAGAGCTACAAAGAAATGCCATGAATCGATCCTTCAACCATTCTGCATGAAATTAAAACGTATCCTGAAGCTAAACCTGTACCACAGAAACTTCGCCCTGTTCATCTTAAGAAAACTACAACAATAAAGTCATAACAAGAAAAATGATTGAAATCTTGTTTCATTTACCACGTACCTCTGACCGAATGGGTTTCTAACATCATTCTAGTCACAAAGAAACAAGGGACAATTTGATTTTGCGTCGACTATAGGGATCTCAATAAGGCTTGTCCGAAAGACAATTACCCTACACCCTCCATCGACCAAATTATCGATAACTGTGGCAGAAGCATCATCTTCTCTTTTATGGATGGCTTCTCAGGCTATAACCATATAGATATTTTACCAGTTGATCAACATAAGACAAACTTCCTCTGCCCATGGAGAACTTTCGCTTATCATAAGTTACCCTTTGGCCTTAAAAATGCTAGTGCCACTTTTCAGCGGGCTATGTTGTATGGTTTCCATGATATCAAGCATATTGTTGAGCCCTGCCTCGATGACTTGCCAGCTCATTCAGTGCATCGAAAAGATTATATTAATCATCTAAGAGCAATTTTTCTTAGATGTCGGCATTATAACATATGCTTGAATCCCCACAGATACATTTTTGTTGTTGAATCAGGGAGTTTCCTAGGTTTTGTAGTCTCCAAATATGGGATTAGGGTGGATCCCTTAAAAGTGAAAGCTATCCCGGCTTTAGCTCCTCCCAAAAGCATTACCCAACTCCAAAGTTTTCAAGGGAAGGAAAACTTTCTACGTCATTTCATATGCAATTATGTAGAAATCACGAAAGGATTCATGAGGTTGTTGCAGAAGGATGTCCCTTTCATTTGGGATGAACTTGCTCAACGCTCATTTGACACTCTCAAACATGCTTTAACGGATACACCGTTGATACACCCCCTAACTACGCAAGAGGTTATATCCTTTACTTAGCCGCCTTCGCTTCCACCATTTTCATGGTGTTAGTTCAAGAGGATGACGATGATATAGAACATGTGATCTACTATTTAAGTAAGAGCCTTTCCGGCCCCAAACTTCGTTATTCACATGTTGAGAAGTTGGCTTTGGCAACAGTCATCGTTGTCCAAATATTTATACATTACATATTACTTTGCACTACCATGGTTATTGCTAACTCGAACCCCATGTACCACATCTTGAATCGTCAAGTACTTGGGGGGAAATATTCAAAATGGATCGTCATCCTTCAGGAATTTGATCTCGAGTTTACAAAATCTAAAGCAAATAAATCTTTGGTTTTTATGGAGATGATTTGCAATCTTCCCCATACTGACGAGGACACTGAGCCCAATGATTCCCTTCCAGATGATTCATTGTTCCTTATCAGTATGATTGATTCCTGGTATAAAGACATTCTCTTATATATCCAGACCCAACGCTTCTGCCCAGATATTTCACGCGACAACCGACGTTGCATTCAACATCTTTCAAAATATTACCTTATTGTTGGCAACACTTTATATCGTTGCGGTATTCATATTGTTATACGACATTGTTTGACCGATGAAGAGGCTGAGCGTGTCTTAAATGAATGTCACTTAGGAGCTTGTCGTAGTAATCTCTCTGGGATTGCTACAACCCAAAAGATGTTACATGCAGGTTATTTTTGGCCCTCCATTTTTAAAGATTGTATCAAGGCCGTAAAAAAATTTCCACCCTATCATATCTTTCACAAGAAAGCATTTACTCACCCTACTCTGCTACATCCAATCGTCACCATTGGCCCCTTTTCAAAATGGGGCATCAATTTCATGCAATGTAAACCTACCTCAGTTGGGGGGCATGGTTATATTATCGTCGCGGTCGATTATTTTACTAAATGGGATGAGGCTATGCCTACATTCTTAAATGATGGTCGAAATGCTGCTCTTTTCATATTTAATCACATCATCGTTGGATTCGAAGTCCCATTAGCTATCATAACCGATCACGGATCTCATTTCCAAAATCAAGTGATGAGTGAGTTGCATACCAAATTGGGTTTTCAACATGAAAATTCATATCCATATTATCCTCAAGCCAGTGGACAAGTTGAAGCCATCAACAAAGTCTTGAAAACCATGCTTCAACGCATGGTAGGGGTGAACAAAACCAATTGGCATTTACAACTCTTCTCAGCACTCTGGGCCTATCGGACTTTCGTTAAAACTGCCATTGGTTTCACATCTTTCCAATTGGTATATGGGTTAGAAGCGGTGTTGCTAATTGAATGTGAAATTCCATCTTTGAAATTAACCATAGAACTCTTGCCCAACACCTCTGCCGAAGAGGAACATTTCCTATATATAACGAAGTTGGATGAGACCCGTCGTGATGTTTCTCTCATTAATGAGAAATATAAAAAACATATCAAAACTCAATATGATAAGTTTTTTCGACCTCACATTTTTGTAGATGGAGATCTAGTCCTGGTCTATGACCAAGACCATGATAAACTTGGAGCAGGAAAACTGGAACCTATGACCCTACATCGTGAAACATGTGCTACACAGAGGTGCCTACGGTTTAGTAGACTATGATGGAATCCCTCTCAATGAGCCTCGTAATGGGCTCTATCTGAGGAAGTACTATGCTTAGAAAATCTTGCATGTGTGCTTTGTACATTATTGTACCATATGATTTGGTTTGGTGTGTCTTCACTTTTGCGTGTAAGGGTTTTGTTTCATCTTTAGCTACTTATACCCTGCTTTCTGCTTGAATGCGCAGATGTCAGCAACTTTCCCCATATATTGTGGATTCATGGATGGCACTAGCCGACATACCCAAAACTTAGCTTCTGCAGCTTGGACCATTTACCATTTTGGCGAGTTGGTAAATTCAGGAGGGATCTGTCTTAGGCCTACAACCAATAATGTTGCAGAATATCACACCGTAGTTGGACTTTTGAACGAGGTCACTTCTCTTAACATATCTAGTATCATTGTTAGTCTTGATTCCACACTCGTGGTTTGTCAACTTAATCATGTTTATGTTGTTCACAATCCAATATTGCTACGTCTCTATTTGAGGGTTCTTCATCTCGAGAGGTTTTTTTCTTACATAGAGTACCAACACATATCAAGAGAACTTATTGTCATTACAAATTCATTAGCAAATTATATGTTGGATTGGCATCTCACACATAGATGAATATTCAAAATCACAAAGCACAAATAGAAAACATTACATCATTTGAAGGATAAGTAGGTGAGAAAAAACTCATATCTATATATATATATATATATATATATATATATATATAGTATATATATATATATATATATATATATATATATACACACACACCAAAAGTGTGCCATAACCTTGTCCAAAACTACATAGAGAGGCAAAAATGTGGGCTACTATTCCCATACATCATCGCATAAGACTATAATAAGACATGGGACTATACTTTTCCCCCTGTACTACATTGTGCTCACGGTAACACATCACTGCTCTAACTACTTGCCATAGCAGATGGTTGAGACTCTCTAGCACACCCACCATGTGCCTATGCAGGTGATAAGGAACATATCACAATCTCATGGAGGGGACGCCCATGGTAAGCCCCCTCATATTTCTCTCTACCTCGTGGAGTCCTTCGCCTCTGCCACCTATCTCTACCGCTATCTGAACACCACCGCGTCGTCCAAATGGTGACATTCTGGTTGGACATGTCGTGCCTCTGTCTACATGATGAAAAAAAAACATGTTTTAAGATCCCTCATTGTACCAAAAAAAAATGCATAAATCATAAAAAAACAAAAACACTTTTTGCGAGATTATGTTTTGGAATTTACCCGATGCATCCCAATGTTCCATTTTAGGGGGCACTAAATCTGCACTACCTCATAAGTCCATCTTGGCATAAGGATAGTCCTCCACCATCACAATCTGCCTCTCCACCATGCAAAGAAATCAACAGTAAAAGGAAAATATGAGGGCTCGTTCCCTAACCAAGGTGAAAGGTTCGTCCACCTTTACATCCTAGGCTCAGATACAAGAGGCTCTATCGAAGAAATATGAGGCTGCATCAAAGGTACTCGTTCGAGGAAGAATGATACCAAGAATGATATGTACCCAAATTGTTTATGCCTCCCTGTTCTACATCTGGAAATCTGATCTTTGACATTTGCTAGAAATCATGCACGCCGATTGAAGATCTTCGGCCCAAGACACTCAATTGTGTATGCCATTTGTGATTTGTAAGCCAAGTGAGGAGTGATGCTTCCTGCCATTTTGGTGATGGTGAATAGGATAAATCGTAATGGAAGATATCTCACATCCTTAATTGTAATCCTACCACTTTCCTTGTGGGATACCAACATACAAAACTGAGCTATATAATCATCGATATACAAGGGTGTAGCCTGATGCCCGAATAAGATGATGGGTGCCCCTCTTTTAGAGAGCCCCATCAGAAAGTATACATCCTTGATTTCAATATCTAAAAGTTGAGATCCCACTCGAAAATCTTGCTCATCAACATCCCATAACCCAATCAGATGTTGCAGAAGAAGTATCTCCTTTCGGATGTTCTATATCTTGAATTTTTTAGTAAACCGTAATTTAAGAGCGTTTCCCTTGCTTGAGGATCATGCAATGCGGCCATATCATCATTTTTTGCTCTCTCTTTCCTTCCACTCGAGCATCTTGGCTATTAAAATCCCTGCAAAACATCATTGACGATCATTAGTTAAGATCCCAAGTCAAAAGAATGCTTTTTAGTGGCCTTAAAGACAAGAAAAAATTTCATTTTTGCGCCTAGTGCCCCCCCGTAGACTATTTTAGGGCTTCGTTGCACTTTATACACAAGCACTAGGGCGCCAAGATATGGGATGGTGCCCCTCCCGATGCCTTAGAGGAGCACCACCCTAGTAAAGCGCCATGGGGGTTCTTAAGGGGCCCAAAATAGCATGAAAAATGCATAAAAATCAAAACAAAAGCATGGAAATGGAAGAGAGGGATCATACTACCAACTTGGTCCGGACATAATGAAGAATGATGATCCAGAGCTCTCGTAATCAATGCTAGAAAAACCGCTCCAAATGGAAAACATCCAAGTGAAAAAGGAAAGTGAGAATGAAAAGTGAAATGAACTAGATTTTTTCACCCAAATGACTTTTAACCACTCGCAAACTAGTTTAATTTTAACCTTTTTTCACGTTAATGTTTCCTTTTATTTGGTTTTTTCCACAATTTCCGTTGGTTTTTAAAGGAATTGTTGACAAATTTTTTTCCTAGAATGTCTTTTTATATAGGAACTTAGGCGACAAAACTTTTTGGTGATCTTGCATTCCTTTAGAGCATAATTTGTCATTCTTTGAGCTCACTAAATCATGAAGAATTCTTTGTTGGGTGATAGTTTAACCCTTTTTCGGTCCCGACAGACTAACTACGAAAAATGAATACTCTGACAGCTTCGGTTAGAATAGTTCTCCTTCACATTATTTTATGCGTTTTCGGGCCTTGGAGACTAAAATTACGAAAAAGAAAATCCACAGAGTTTTCTTTAAGTTATTTTCAAACTCCCTAAACATGAAAAACCACTGATTTTTCCTTCTCTGGACTCACAAAACCATACATTGAAGGGCTCATCTAGGAACAAACCCTTACTTCTTCCAGTTTGTTAAACATAAGAAGATGAACCTACCGAAGGTGAGTTATATCGTGCACATGTTATCCTCCTCGAGCTCGTTAAACAAGAAAGAGGTACTCATCTATCTAGATGGGGGGGAAATTGAAGGAAGTGGGTCAAGTGTCTTTAAACCTTTAAGGAAACTTTTGTTGTCGCCCTTGAACATGGAACCTGTTTGCATCCCACCTCATAATTGGTCCATCCACTCGCCTATGAGTCATACCAATCCCATGAGTCCTGTTACCCCTTCAGATCATCCGAAGAGTGCCCCGATGATCGTCGCACTATGTTTTGGTCCTTTTCTGAAATGAGTCAAAGCTTCCAAGTCTTGTGTCATGTCTCATAATGTTCAAGGGAAGTCTTCTCATTTCAGACCAACCATATATAATACTACTAGTTTCCATTCCTGTGTCGGTCCACATTCATATAATCCACCATCTCATATCACTTTCCTATGACAGTTTCATGTCGATAATGGGGGATACATCAAGACCCCCCTTCGACGAGTCTTTTTTTGGTCGAATTCAACACATTATCCAGGAATTAGACTTAGAAACACAACAATACCTTGGAACTTGCATGCCTCAATGGAAATCCTCCTCGCTTTCGACAATGGTTTTACATCAATGACCCCTGATTGATTGATTCCAAGGATGTTCGATTTCAACTCATTATTCACGTTTGTTGGAATGTACTAAAGGTACCTTGGGAGTCATTGACATCATTGGTGTTTTCCCTTATGCTTGTTAACAATATACATCAATGACCAGTAATCAAGCAGTTTCTGCCATGTTCGACATCAAAACAATTATTCACATGGATAGAATTGTACTGTTTTGGGATCGGGGCAAAGACCCTCGGTTGAGTACTCATCGTGTTCCATACTTTTCCCAAGTTGTGATGGATATCATTTGACTTATATACATAGATCCACTTTGTATTGGTCTGTGGCTATGTTCTTGTCATATCGTAGCTCCACTGTGTATTATTTTGTTGCTATGATCGGGGCATGTCATGGAGGAATGGATCCACATTATGTCTTTGGTGGCCATCTCCATTGTCGATATCATTATGGGTTCGCAATGTATTGGTCGATGGCCATG
>CBVK0101357132.1:0-13043 GCA_900067695.1 Picea abies | reverse complement strand
AGTTCATCCATATTTACTTCTTATCAACCATGACAAAAAAATAATGAGTCGTATTTACATCAAACAATATTGGATCCATTACCTAAACCTTTGTCCATTACCTAAACCTTTGTGCTATAGGGCATTCTTCAAGGGTTGACATCAATCACAACCAACCTTAATCAACATACCATCATTTGTCTACTGCTAAAAATAGAAATCTATTGCATGTCCATGATATTATACTCATTGAATTTTATTTTCCGCAAGGAATCCGAATCCGGAATTAGAATCGACATGCATGCCCTTGTACTCAACCTGCTAAAAATAGAAAGCTGTCCAAATTCCCTTGACTTTATACTCATTGATCTCGTCTTCCTACAAGGGATCTGAATATGCAATCAGAACTATGCGAGCCCCGGTGCTTGACCTACTAAAAATAGAAATAAAGGCCATATCGTCTCGGCAAAGGTCCAAAAAAACTCTGGATGTCTCAAGGATTGATACTGCGCTCTTGGAATCTGAATTTGGGGCATAGAGCAAAATATGCTAAAAATAGAAATCTTCAGCGAGTCGCCCGGAAAAGTGTCATCGGGCCTAGAATCCTACAAGGACTCATACTGTATGCTCTGAACTGCCCCAAACTGCCAGGAGACCCACTCAAACTGTCCCTCCTAAAAATTAGCAACACATGTATACATCTCTCTCACAAATGCATGGAAACCAAGTAGATTGTGAACTTTGAACTAAGCAACCCTATACCGATCATGTACCTTCCTTGTTTGTGAAACAACCTCCTGCTCAACATAAGTGCTAAAAACCATGGAAAAATCTCAATATGCCAACCGAAGTGTTGCATGCTGGATCTTAACCCTCAAGACTTTCAAGGGTGAAAATCTAGGGGTTAACAATGGTGACTCAAGGGGACAAGATCCCCCTGTGGGATGTCGAGAACCATAAGAATATTTGTGTCCATATAATCAATTGATGCTTCGTGAACTCAGGAATGTGTACCAAAAATAATCATGTACCTGTGTGGAAGGATGACAAAAAGGCCTTGTAATATGATGAAGAACAAATTGTAAGCTGACTTGTAGTACCAAAGCCTATCCAATGGGCCATGGATTCAAAGTATATAATCCTCCCACTGAAAACTAAAGACCAGGGGGTCTCATCAAAATCCGCTCCCTGCTAACACCCAATGGTGTATACTCCTCCCTGCGGTAAATGTGTTGATGTCGACACAAGGGAGCAAGTCACATCATTAGATGTCGATAATCTAAGCACATGTGAAGTGTGAAGGAACACCACCAATAATGTCAATGGGTCCTAAGGTACGAGCACAACCTAACACTGTGAAAGATGTTTTGAAGTCGAACAATGATAAGGATCATCCAATCAAGACCCAATGATGTTCAACCTTGTCAGATGCAAAATAACCACCAATAAGGCTAACGACTACTAAGGTGCTTATTGGGCCCGAGATATGATCAATTCTATGACAGTTATTATACACTTTTGTCGAATGTATATATGTGTTTTTCATCTTTTGAAGGAGCTTTTTGAAGAATTTCATGATAAAACAATATGATCGACACTCAGTACATATAATCCATGTTTAATGAGTGTATTGGATACAATTCATCATGTTTTATGATTTCCAAGAGCTAATTCACATTTTTTTGATGTTACAGGGAGAAAATGCACTACGTTTCTGCTTCCAGCACTCATTCCAGTACTTCATTCGACACTATTACAGGCAGCAAACTTAAACATTAATTTTTGGGAGGATGAAGTGGAATCTAAAAAATATGGCACATGGGTTTTGTGTGTAGTATGCCCAATTAGTTCACAAGTGGGTCGTTTCCTGAAATTATGAACGGATTAAGAGTCATTCATGGTTCTCAATTCGGCATCTGGCACTCGATCCAGCACTTCGTCTAGCACCTCTTCCTACACAAAAATGTAGGGTGACTTGGTGGTTATGGCATTGGCGGCCAATGATGGGAAAATCATAAACGTGGGTTTTTCTCGTGCTTATCCCCTCCAACTACTGAACTCTTGACAACTCGATTTTGGGTTGTTATGGTGGGTGATTATTGGGTAGCTCTGTTTCGGTAGTTAGGGCACCATTAATGAAATTTTCCAATTTTAGAAGTGGTTCGAACCTCCTATGGTCGACCACTTAGCCTGTAAACATTATAAATACCACCGAGGTGGTCATACATAAGCTAAGCATTATATACAACAGTGTGATAGGGACAAACACGTTTTTACTCTGTTTTGAGTTTTTACATTGCCAAATTATGCCAGAAATATGTTTTTGAGTTTTCATGGTGAATTCGAGTTGTTGAGTTCGTGGTTGGATTTTAGGAAGTAGCCACGACTTGTTGGGGGGCCCACCAGCAGTCTGGTTACTGTCTTTGTGTTGTTTATGCATTTCATAGTTTTTTTTCTCTTTATTTTCCTGTACATGCATTTCTATTTTGTTAATTAGTTTTTTGTTATAATTTAATTTGCTTTGACTCTCTTTTGCAGGTTAGTATGATAAAGTGTGTTAGCATGCATTAATCTCGTAGTTAGAAACGGATCTGCAGGCCCCTAGACTAACCCCATGTGTAATTAGATATTAGATCATGCTTTCTTTTATGATTTTATGATATTAGATATTAGTTTAAAACAAAATTTTAATTAGAATAGAACAAAGTTTCAATTTGGGTTTTCTTTGATAGGGATTTGATGGATGGATAGAGTTGATTTCAGTTTTTAATTATAGCTCGCTTATTTCAGTTTTACATAGATCTTGCTTACTTAGTTGTTGATTAATGTAGTTGTTAGTTTACTTTTTTAATGTCATGTCTTAAATTTATGTTTTTAAGTATTTCTTTATTGTAGTTTGAATTGTTAGAATAGATGTAGCATAGTTTCCTTTATGTAATTTCCCTTCCTAGAATTAAATTGCAATTATAATTCTTAGTTAATGATTGAATCTAGTTTTTCTTATAATGATGATCTTGTTATGTTGTTGATGGTTCATATATGAATATGCATTGTATCTAACATTGTTTTTGTCATGGCTAAACTCTCATTGGATTGTTTAATCCATACTTTTCATTTTGCCATTGAAATTAGTGTTGAGCTTATACCACTTGAATTGTCCTTTTTTGTCAAGTGCCATCGAGATATCATCCGACACTGAAGACATTCACACAACCACCAACATTATATTTGAATTTTCATAGGTTAAAAGATAGTTTTCCTGCTTTCATAGATACAATTTCTTTATTTCATAGGTTAGAATAAAGTTTTATTGTTGTTGTAGGATAGATAGATTTTACTTTGATAGATTAGATAGTAGTTTGCTTAACATAGAATAAGAATTAGTTGTTAGTTCTTCTTGCTTTCAATAGAATAGATTTCCTTTCATGCATTGCATTGAGCATTTAGATTTCCTTTCACGCATTAGAAATAGTTTTGCATTAGGCATTTAGTTCACTTGCCTCTTAGGCTAGATAGTTGTTCAATGAGAAGTTTTACTTGCAGTAGTTAGTTGCCTTTGCTTACTTGTCTTTTGCTTTCGTAGGTTAGTTAGTTTCCTTTGTGTACTTGTCTTTTGCTTTAGTAGGTTAGTTAGGTGTCTTTTCTTACTTGTCTATTTTCTTTAATAGGTTAGATAGGTGCTTTTTCTTGCTTATTTATTTTCTTTCATAAGGTAGTTGCTCATTGAATGTAGGTTGGCAAGTTAAAAAAGTTTGCTTTTGTCATTTGCTTAGATAGTTGTTTATTGCTTATTGTGAACTAGTTTGCTTTACATAGGGTTTTACTTGTTTTCTTAGGAACTATCCATCGATCCTTGGCCCAAAGGTACTTAGGTCACCTAGTTTCAATTTTCTTAGTAAGGTTTGCTCATTAGATAATTTTGCTTGAGTAGATTAGCCTTAGATAGTTGCCTTCCTTAGTTAGACTGTACTCCTACCATCCATTCTACCTTTGGCATATATTTTGCTACAACTCTAAGTTTACTTACCCCGGGTTGACAATTTAATTAAGGGGTTTTAGTGTGTTTTTAGTGCATATATAACACCCATCAGTGCTCTACTTCTGGGTCATCTGTAGATAATGTGTTGAATTCAATACAAGATGACCTGTTGAAAAGAAGAACAATGATGTTTCTCTTCCCTCAGCTCAAAGTGATAACTCAAGAAGATCAAGATGAAAGAACCAGGTACCATATACCTATGTTGGATGGGGAGGGTGACTGACTCGAAGTGGAAGACTAAATGATCAGAGATGAGGAGACAAGACATAAGATGAATCAATACACCCCTATGTATCCTCAAAATACCCATCCTAAAGGTTAAATTCTTCGAGAATAATGAAAAATGGACCCCCATCCAGGATCACTCCAACAATGGAAATAAAGGCTCGACATGTGAAAGATAGACATTGAAATTTTGACCTAGGAACAACAGTTATGGCTAGTCATTTATTCAAGAAAATGAAAGATGCACAAGACTCAACCACATGCTGATATAACTAGGAAAAAATATGTGACACTTATGCAAAGAATAAGAAGTAAATGCTGAACTGAAAGACTCTAACAAGGGAAAGTATGTCATTGTCCTAAAATTGCAAAAAATCAGCAAGAAAGAAACACTGAAAAGACAATGCTGAAAGGAAAGACAAGTACCCTAAACCCAAAAATTTTACCTCAAATTTTCCATGATTAAATCATAATATTCAAAGGACCAGTGTAACCATGCAACCAGATGATCAGTCTGACGAGAAAGGTCAGCATGCTCAACCTTCCAAGGGGACCAACCATGAAATATCATATGACCCAAAGTCACCTTGAAGTACTTGTTGGTGAAGCCATAACTGAAGGGTGCCAATTGACTAAAGGTTGGTTGGGACTTAGAGCATGGTATTTCAACAGTAACAATAATGAATGCATGAGAGTCGAAACTCTTGGAATCTACTTGTCAAAATATCTCCATCATCCTGAGCTCAACCGAATCATGATGCACCTTGGTATCCAAGCACTAATCAATCTTGGGATCCTGAAGAACAACTTCATGATGTGGAACTATAAGCAAAGTGTGAGGGATATCATCCTATGGTTGAACCAAAAGTGGCTCCTCTTGCTATAATGGTATATTATCAAGTTGTTCTTGAACCACTGTTGTGATAGGAAAGGATGAAGCCTCTACTAATATGGGCATGAATGAAATCCCATGTCCATTGATCACTACTTGGTTAACATGTGGTTCCTCCTCTTGAAAATTTTCATCCGCTTGAAGTGTTTCATCTTCACTAATGGGAGGAACCCATGAACACTGTAGAGTAATCACAGCTTCACCTTCATCTTCTTGGAGCTCGGCCTGTGACTCAATTGGTGTAGCTATTGGTTCCAGTTCAACTAAAATTGGTCTATCACCCTCATGTTCATCTTTGGGAACTTGACACAGTGCAAGTTGTGGTTCATCTTCAATAACGTAGATTTCTTGCACTTCTGTAACAACCAATGGTTGAATATCATCAAGTGGAGTTACCTTCACTGGTTGGTCTGGGACATGGATCAGAGGGAGTTCACAAGCTACAAGATGATTTCTTTCTAACTTGATAGCAGCAGTTTGCACTTCCTCCAAATTTTGAGGGTCTTAATTCCTGAGAAAAACACCAAAAATACCATCAAATGACTCAAGGTAGTAAATCAAGGGAACATCTTCATTATGCCTCACCCTGTAAGGAAAATGATTGTAAAATTTGAAAAAATGAGCATTAAATTGACAAACAGTTTCACTTTCATTCTTTTTAATAATTGAAAAAATTGTGCATAAGAAGAAAATTTCTTGTGTGTTTTCACATCTTTCAGTGAATTTCTCCTGGAAGGAATCTCATCCATCAATGGAAGCACCCGAAAGGGACTTGTACCATGCTCATGCCTCCCACTCGAGGGTCAACACAAAAATCCCCATCACTGCATCTTCATGATCCACATTAAAACCACCCACCACTTGCAAAACTCCATCCAAGTGATCCTCCCAACCTCCCTGAAAGCAAAGGTATGCATTTAAACCACTTATCTGCATGTAAGTCATGAGTATAATCCAGGAATGCAACAAAACTTAGTGGATAAAAAGAAGATAATCTCCACCTTACTATTGGCCTCATAGTTGCATCCATATTGTTAGTCTTAGATAGAAAAAAGAATAGCTACCCTACTAGCCTGAGATGAAAATAAAAATAAAAATAAAGATGAATATGTTGAAGATACACTCACCATAGTTCTCATCAAAAAGGAACTTACCTAAGAACTCGATATGATTACCAAATTTGAGAAGAGTTCTTGGCAAAAGAAAGTGATGTTCTAGGAAACGATACTAAAGTTTGTTGAAGCTCGGAACTTGACCTTGTGAGGGAATCGAAACCGAAAGATCTTCTTATGTAAGTCCCATGTGGAGTCGTCCATGTATCCTTTGGAGTCACCAGGTAAGTCAAATAAAATATAGAAAATAAAATAAAAAGTCACCAATTTCATTGTTACCAAGGCTGGTGTTCCCCGACAATGACACCAATTTGTTAGCACAAAATTCTACCCTCCAATCTGAACTGATAAACATGTTATGAAAGAGGTAAAAACTTGGCTAATTATAGGAGAAATATCCCCATATGTCATGGGATATACCCCTCTCTGTTTGGTCTAGTGCTTGCTAGCCTCTTGGGAGAGTCCCTATGCACAATGAAGCACCTTTCTCATTGATCTAAGGTCTGATTTCTGCGTTAAAACCTAAAAATCAGCGAGTTGTTTTGTCTTGGAAAACATGTGAAAGTCGTCCAAAACAGTCAAAAAATCTATCTTATATGCTTGGAGAGAACTTGTAGGGTTATCACAATGAAGATAGACTAGAAAGAAGATGAAAACTATTCAAAATGATCGAAATTAACCATGATAAACAATTCAGAAAATGACATATCATATTACAAATTTACCATAATATTGCCAAGAAAAGAGGTTTGAATGAAAAACACACACTTCTTTATTGATAAAGCTTCCAAGAGAGTTGATTGCACTACACTTGACAAGCCTACAACCAATACAATGATTACTTTGCTCAAAGAGGAGCCTCTAGACTAGAGAAAGAGGGAAGAGAACGAGAGAGACACTATGTTGCTACTGCAAGAACCCATCAAGAACCTCTATCAAGCATCCAATATATAACTGTGAGGAGACACATAGGTGGCTAAAAACGAAAAAATATGTGCATGGTGAATGAGAATAATAGGAACTTGGGAGTATATGTGCATGAGGTATAGAGTTAGCACATGTATGAGAGAATGAGCGAATTAACATGCACATGGAGGACAACTATGGGATGTGAGAGTCTAATTGTGCATGGGAGAAGGAATATGTGTGTGATAGATGGAGGATAGAACAATGAGTGGGATTGAGATGTTAGTTGTGTGGGAGGAGTGAGAGATATGAATAGGAGTGATATCATGTGTGGGAAGGGATGACATGAGTGAGGGAGATACAGATGAGTGAAGGAACTAGGAGTGTGAGATGGAGAGGTCGAGTATGATGCATGGAATAACAAATGGTAATATATAATGCACAGGAGTGGGATATGCAAGGAATATGGTATGCATATGGGTCATATTAAGTCACGCTTTATTAAAAAGAGAGTTTGGATCATACACATAGCTTAAGATATTCACATTTATTTAAAAGATGGCCTTGCATGTTTACATGGTGGACCTGTACTCACTCACAAAGATAATTACATGGAGGAAAGTATGTATGAAGAGGGATACGATATGTCGCAATTAATTAATTAGAGTAGGGGACAACACTTTAATTAAATGGTTAAAATATTAGAAGGGACAAAATTCAATTAATTGTTTAATAAAAAGGTGAGTGGTTTTTTATTTGAATGGATAGCATGAGTTATATCAAAGGGAGAAGTACTTATACCTTGATGGGGGACAACAACTTTTCATTTATTAATTAATTAATAAAAGAAAAGGTGGAGACAACTTTAAAGTAATCCAAATAAAGTGACTTTTAAATAATTAATTTAAAGTGAGTAAAGTAAATGGGTCTTAAAAAGTGGTTATTTGAGTTAGGAAAAATGAATGGTAAGTATGAGTGGACGGGGTTAGGAAAAATGGTAAATAATTAATTAAAGGGGTAAACGAATAGGTTAGGTTAAAGGTGAGTGAGGGTATAGTGGAGAGGGGAAGTGGGTTTAGGATTAGGATATAATAGGGTTAGAGGGTTAAGAGGTATAGGTAAAAATGGTTTAGGGACTACATGGAAAGTGTTTTTATAGCGGGTGAAGAAGAATTAGCAGGAAAAGCTAGCCTAATTGGCTAAAATTTCTCCATGGAATTTCTACCTCATGCGCCCTTAGTCAAATAATACCACATATATGCCCCATCTCACTAAAGCTCGACCACATGTCAAAATCCAATCTCGCCACTTGTCATTGTTGGAGATGACTAGACATGCTAAATATAACAGCTGCTAAAAATATCCATTCGGTCCCAAATTTTTTAAAATTGTTGAAACTGACCCAAACTTTCCACAAATGTTGAGTATGACTAAGGGAGCACCATCATGTGTCTACTGCTAAAAATAGACACTACTAAAAATAGAAAGTCCTCACATTTCCATGATATTACACTCATTGAATTTGATTTTTCGCAAGGAATCCGAAATCAGAATCGACGTGTGTGCCCTGGTACTCAACCTGCTAAAATAAAAAGTTGTATGAATGCCCTTGACTTTATACTCATTGATCTTGTCTTCCTGCAAGGGATCTGAATATGCAATCAGAACTGACATGCGAACCCAGGTGCTCAACTTGCTAAAAATAGCAATCTAGGCCACTTTGTCCCTGCAAGAGTCCAAGAAAACTCTGGATGTCTCAAAGATCAATATTGTGCTCTCGAAATGTGAATTTGTGGCCTAGAGTAAAACATGCTAAAAATAGAAATATTCAGCGAGTCGCCCGAAAAAGTGTCATCGGTCCTAGAATTTTGCAAGAACTCATAATGTATGCTTTGAACTACCCCAAACTGCTAGGGGACCCACTCAAACCATGCCTCCTAAAAAGTATAAACACTTGTATACATCTCTCTGTCACAATTGCATGGAAACCAAGTAGACTATGACTCCTGAACTAAGCAACCCTGTATTGATTTGTACCCGCATGTGTGAAACAACCTCCTACTCAACATAAGTGTTAAAAACCATGGGAAAATATCATTATGCCAACGAAAGTGTTGCATGTTGGCTCTTGACCCTCAAGACTTTCAAGGGTGAAAATCTAGGGATTAACAAACCACTAATAGGCAGTGGAAGCTTGGAAAAAAAAGATATTTCATTGTATGAAAATATGGGCAATATGAGACCAATAAGTGATGAGTAATACTAATAGGTAGTGGGAGGTTGGAAAAAATAGATATTTCATTGTATGAAAAGATGGGCAATATTATACCAATACGTGATGAGTACTACTAATAGCTAGTGGGAGCTTGGAAAAAACAGATATTTCATTGTATGAAAAGATGGGCAATATGAGACCAATAAGTGATGAGTACCACTAATAGGTAGTGGAAGCTTGGAAAAAACAGATATTTCATTGTATGAAAATATGGGCAATATGAGACCAATAAGTGGTTAGTACTACTAATAGGTAGTGTGAGCTTGGTAAAAACAAATATTTCACTTTATGAAAGATGGGAAATATGAGACCAATAAGTGATGAGCAATACTAATAGATAGTGGGAGCTTGGAAAAAACAGATATTTCATTGTATGAAGCAAGGCAATACACTTCATCATGAGGCAATGGTCATTGGTGGGACTCACTGTCCTACTAATAGATAGTGGGAGCTAGGAAAAAAAGATATCTCATTGTATGAAAATATGGGCAATATGAGACCAATAAGTGATGAGTACTATTAATAGCTAGTGGGACCTTGGAAAACTCAGATATTTCATTGTATGAAAATATGGGCAATAAGAGACCAATAAGTGATGAGTACGAAGCTTGGAAAAAAAGATATTTCATTGTATGAAAAGATGGGAATATAATACCAATAAGTGATGAGTACCACTAGTGGGAGTTGAGAAAAAACAAATATTTTACTGTATGAAAAGATGGACAATATGAGACCAATAAGTGATGAGTACTACTGAGCTTGGTAAAAAAAACTATTTCACTTTATGAATTTCTTGTCCAAAAACTGTATTTCTAGGTGCTTCATCATAGATGAGGAATCTAATCTACTATATAACTACATGAATTGTGAAGAAACTCCATCCTCGTGATTGTTATCGTTCAGAATTATGTTGCAGGGGCAATGGAAATCTTCTACGTTCCTTCTTTTATGAGTTTATTTAGTATCTTGGTCATTCCTTTTGGGTCTTCCACACTTGAATTCTATAATTGTCTGCATCCCCATCATCTCATCAATGCTTTTGATCAAGAGGATCTATTTGGATTCATATTTGTCATCACATATGATCCAAAATCGTTATCCACTGATTGGAAACTAAATGTTTTTCTCTGTGAGTGGAGAGGGATCATATGCAGGCTAGGTTAAATACCAAGCCACTAGGAGGAGAAGGGGTTCCATTATTTTGCATTGTATCTTGTTCCACAAATAAGAAAAAAATCTAAGAGTGGTATTCTATGAGAATAACAAAGGAAGAAAGATTTTCTAGAAGTCATACATGCCACAGCTCAAAGGAAACTACTTGCCTCTTTGTTTGTACTTGCATCATTTTTATACTAGAGAAAAGAGAGCAGAGCAGCCTCACCTTCTAGCTTAGTTTTCTCCTGTATTGGGTTTCCTAGGTGATATCTTGTGTTTATTTGAGGATGGTGTGATTTTATTTTACTGTTCTCTATTTTCCGCATTTTATCTATTTCATGCATAAGTAGAAAATCAATAACTAAATATTTGGGAGATCTATTATTTAGAGGGGAATCATACATTATATTTATACTATTATTTAGAGAGGAATCATACTTTATATTTCCATATTACTGGTACCAATGACAACAAAAAGGGACATTTTGGCAATCCACAGATTGAGTTATGTTCCACCTCCCATATGCAATCTCCATGGTCTGGTAAGACCTTAATTGTGTCTATTTCAACACACATTTTAACCTCTATTCTATCTGAACTTGAGCAGTGATTAGAATAAAGGTAGAAGAACTTATCCATAGTATTGTCAATGTCCACAAAGATTTGGTCTTTCCATAGTTCAATTGGTAATCATGGAAGTTTAACCCAAAAAACTTATGAATTCATGACCTCCCTATTTGGATCAAAATTGGGTTCCCCATTTTTTAAGGAAAGGTGAGTATTACTTCAAAACCAATGTCTTTATTTGATAACCTCAATTCCCTTCACCTATAAAAGCATGAAATGTATCCATCCTTTGGTGAGAATATAGAAGGAATAGGACATAACCCACCACCATTGAGTAGTTCTTTTCCACCCAATGCCTCAAGGAAACTTTGGAAATAAATATCCCATAGAATTTACCTACAAAGGTCTATCATTGATAGCGAATAATATCCTCCAACATGACTCCCTCACCCACTATTAGCTTTGACCTCTCCTCACTCTTCTTAGCAACCTAAGTTCTCCCTTTCCTTGGAATGTTCTCCTCCAACCTCTTTTTTGTGTTCTCTTCGCCAAAGGGATTTGACTCAACCTTGGAGAATTTCACTGATGGATCACCACAAGGCTCCTCAACATTAAGTTTTGATGACTAGTCTTCCAATGCGAGTTGTAAAATCACTAAGTCTATTTTCTTTGGAGGTTTATTAATATGAATAAATTCATTATATATTTAAGGAGTATGGAGATCCACATCAATACTTTTTTTTACAACATATCATGAGGGAAATTGCCTATGAAATTTCCCTCATTTCGAGGATGGTACCCAAGGTAAACCCTAGATTCTTCAGGGCACAAGGCCGAGTCAACAAATCATGAAAATATCATATATTGTTCATTAACAATCTTCTCAGTAAGAGAAAACATGTTACAAATTGAACCTAGATGGGCAGGGTAACAATGTTTCCTCATAACCACTAGAGTTACACCCAATTGATAATCTGCATTAGTATGACCACTCACAAAGATAATTTCATGGAGGATACGATATGGGGCAATTAAATAATTAGAGTAGGGGACAACACTTTAATTAAATGGTTAAAATATTAGAAGGGACAAAATTTAATTAATTGTTTAATAAAAAGGTCAGTAGTTTTTTATTTGAATGGATGGCATGAGTTATATCAGAGGGAGAAGTACATATACCTTGATGGGTTACAAAAAACTTTTATTTATTAATTAATTAATAAAAGAAAATGTGGAGACAACTTTAAAGTAATCAAAATAAAGTGACTTTTAAATAATTAATTTAAAGTGGGTAAGGTAAATGGGTCTTAGAAAGTGGGTATTTGAGTTAGGAAAAATGAATGGTAAGTATGAGTGGATGGGGTTAGGAAAAATGGTAAATAATTAACTAATTAATTAATTAAAGGGGTTAAATGAATAGGTTAGGATAAAGGTGAGTGAGGGTATAGTGGAAAGGGGAAGTGGGTTTAGGATTAGGATAGAATAGGGTTAGAGGGTTAAGAGGTATAGGTAAAAATGGTTTAGGGACTACATGGAAAGTTTTTTATAGCGGGTGAAGAAGAATTAGCAAGAAAATCTTGCCTAATTGGCTAAACTTTCTCCATGGAAGTTCTACCTCATGTGCCCTTGGTAAAATAATGCCACGTATATGCCACATCTCACTAAAACTCGGCCACATGTCGTAACATGATCTCGCCACTTGTCACTGTTGGAGATGACTGGAGATGCTAAATATAAAAGCTACTAAAAATATTCATCCGATCCCAAAATTTTGAAAATTGTCGAAACTAACTCAAACTTTCCACAAATGCTCGGTATGACTGGGGGAACACCATGTTGGATTAATGAGAGGGGGGGTGAATCAGTAATAGCATAATTATAATCCTTTTTCTT
>CBVK0101357129.1:0-11737 GCA_900067695.1 Picea abies | reverse complement strand
GACATATAAGAAAAAACATTATGTGGTTTTCTCTCTCTTTGGGTTTCCACGTAAAAACATTGGTGTACTGTGTATATGTATGATTGCTCATTTGTTCATTGTTTATTTACTCTGCAATTATTGGATGATAATGCTACATCTATATAACACTTGCATTATATGGTTGAAAAGGTTTAGATTGATATATTACTGATTCACCCCCCTCTCAGTAATCCAACAATTTTCCCTTGTCTTGCCTTTGTGCATCCCATTTAAACACCAGGTCTCCCAACTAGAAATCTTCAGTCATAATCTTGTTAGGACATCCAAACCTTGACAAAATGTCTTCTAGGAATCCAATGACTACTTTATGTGTTGCATTTATTGTAGGCATGTATTCTATCCACTTGGTGAAATAATCAGTGGTAGTCAATATCCAACGATGTTGGCCACTTGAAGATGAATGGATTTATCCAATGAAATCTAATCCCCATTGTTGGAAAGGACCAGATACCATTATGGGCTTAAGAAGAAAATATTTTAGTTGTTGATTTCCTGAGAATTTCTGACATTTATCACAGGCCCTGATCTTTGCACAAACATCACTGAATAAACTAGGCCAAAAGTACCCAGCTCTGAGTATTTTATATGTTGTGGTCCTCCAAAAATGATGGCCTCCACATAGGCTATTATGAAATTCAGACATGGTTTTCTTTGCCTCATCTAGGTCCAAGCATCTTAAAAGAACCCCTACATGATCCTTCCAATACAAAACATGATCAACGATGTAGTATCTGATTTATTTGAGCTTCAAATCCATCACCTTAGTCTTCTCAAGTCCAGTAGGGGGTTGCAATGTCTGCAAGAAATGGATGAGGTCCTTGTACCAATTACACTCTGCCAATTTGGGACTGATTTTTGATCTGCTGCTAGCAATATCAGTCGGTTTATATACATAATCTGCATTCATGAAATTAACCCCAAGTGCCTTATAGTTTGATACAACTAATACTCTAACTAAACCTTGCCCTTTCACCAACTTGGTTGGTTTCATCTCAAGATCAAATTCCAGAATTTTGGCAATCCACTTACTTCTCTTTCCATCTATGTCAATTTGAATTAAAATTTCTTTAACAGAGGTTGAAGGTACATAAGCAATAATTATAGAATGTAGAACATACACTTTGAAAGCCTTAAGGGATTTGACCAAAGAATAAGCTTGCTTCTCCATGATGTCATACTTGACTTCAGAATCTCTCAAATCCCAGCTAAAAAAGAAATAGGTTGCTCCATCCCATCTAAGTTTTTCTAAAGGAGGACAACAACCAATGTGTCATGTGAGGAAAAAGAAAATATCTGGAATTCTTTTGAATAATCAAGGTTGATAAGAACAGGTGCCTCAAGCAGTGCTTGTTTAATTTTGTCAAAAGAATTTCTAGCTTCAAGTGTCCACTTTACCTCATTTCCCTTTCTCATCATGGATGTGGTAAACTTAACCAACTCAGGAAAATTAGAAATGAATCTTCTCAAGAATCTTATCTTACCCAGGAAGGATTGGATCTCTTTATTGGAACTAGGGAGAGATAGAGTCTTGATGGTATCTACTCTACTTGGGTCAATTTTTACCCTTTCAAATGAGACAATATCTCCCAACAACTTACCTTCCTTCATAACAAAGAGGGACTTCTTGGGATTGAGTGACAATCCAAATTTTATGCATTTTAGGAACACCTTCTTCAAATGTTGATAGTGTTCTTCATCATATTTTGAAAACACTGTGATGTCATCCAAGTAGATCACCACAAACTTGTCATTTTCTCTGATAAAAGTAATATCCATTCCACGTTGAAAGGTTTCCCCTGCATTCATGAGACTAAAGGGCATCTTGGCATACATGAATGTACCCCAAGGAGTGGTAAATGTTATGTTCTCCCTCTCTTAAGGAAAAACATAAATTTTATTGTATCATGAAAAACCATCAATCATGGACATCCTTGTTGAGCCAGTCACCCTTTGCAAAATATGTTCCATCTTAGGAAAGGGGTAATTATCTTTCCTAGAACACCTGTTTAAATTTCTGAAATCAACACAAAGTCTGATTTCTCCATTCTTTTTCCTAATAGGGACACGATTAGCTATCCACTCAAAGTACCTCAAAGGTATGATGATCTAAGCATCAAGAAATTTTTTGACTTCCTTATCCATTATGGGAAGAAACATTGGATTCATTTGCCTTAGCTTCTGTCTGAATGGTTTAGTATCATCCTTCAAAGGTATTTTGTGTTTAATAATGCTTGTTTCATAAGTTTGCAAATCATCATACTACTAGATAGTTTGACATACTTGGGATTTTCATCAGTACCTAGATTGCATTTTGTAAAATCAACATCTGCATTTGAACCTTTTACTTTGACAACCACATCATTACTATCAAATAATCTCTCTAAAGGAACCAATCCCTTGCAGATATGATTACTAGGACATTGTTCAATCTTGTGGTATGCAATTTTATTTAGGAATTTATCAGCATGAGGATTGTTTTCATTATATAGATCTTGATCAATGTGAAGTGCAGAAAATTCTTCCATTGTTTCCAAAAATCTTTTTATCTCAAGATCATATTCAAACACCTTCCAATGTTTGACATTGTCAGGTATGGAAGGCCTATATTTTACTTATACATTGTACTTGAGTTTAAGTGGTAGTGGAACTTTAAAGTTGCTAGCAGAAACAACTAGGGAGTCTTCCAATGCATTTTCTTCTCTAGGAAAAAAGGATATATTGAAAGCTATGAAGAAATTATCAATCAGATCCCATACCTCATTTATGTAGGTCCTCAACCTTGGATGCTTTGTCTGATATATATTTCATATCTGATGTACAATCAGCTCTGCATCTCCAAAAAATTATAATTCCTCAATCTTCATATCTTTAGCAGCCCTCAAGCCCAAAACTAGACCCTCATATTCAACAATTTTATTTGTGGTCTCAAATTCTAACTTTAAAGACAAAGTTATGACTTCTTGAGAGGGGGAAATGAAAACCTCTCTAGCACCATCACTATATTTAGAATATGTCACATCAAAAAACATTTTCCAAACTTGAGCACCTTGTTTTACTGTTTCACATGCTAGGGGTGATGGATTTCTTATTTCCAAAGGTGGTTGAGGAAGATCAGTGAGTTGCAAAATGATAGATCCAAAATCAGTTTCCACAACATAAATGGGATGGTTAGTGGGGTTACTTTCATCACTGATAATATAATCCAGTTGTGCTTCTTTATACAACATTCTATGTTCTCTCCCAAAGACATGTATTGTGGCATATGAGAGGTACATCTGCAATGTTCCTCGCAATCTCTTAATCCATGATTTGGACAATAACATTTTGAAATTAGGGGGAACATATGCAACAAATGTATCCATCACTATACTCTTCATGCGAAATTGGAAAATGGTAACAACCAAATCTTTGATCACCCCAAGGCATTTCACTTTCCTTGAATCAAACGAATATAGATCATGATATGCTTTGGTGATCTCTAGACCCAATTCATTTATTACAGATGTAGGCATTAAGTTATTGGATGCACCTGACTCCATCAAGAAGTTGTGTAAGATCATGTCATTTACATTCAATGAGGTATAAAAAGGAGGGGAAAAGTCATCCCTATCTTCTACTAAGGGACCCAATATCACTGCAGGGTTTTCATCTTGCAAATTCACTGAATCTGTTGAATGGGAAGAAAAATCAAACTGCAACATTTTATAAATGGAATTCTTGAAATATTCATTCTTTATGAACTCTGAGAATGGGACTGGAATTTTGATCTTTTGAATTTCATTTTCAAAGTTAAAAGAATACGGGGATTTAAAAATTTCTTTTACTTCTGGGACATGGGCTTTAACCATGGGCTGATTATTTTGTTATTCATTTCCTTTCTTTGGTGCAGCCACTGTTTTAGTAGAGGCGTCTTATTTTTTAGGTTGATTTGATGTACTAGGCTTTCCCTCTTTCTGTTTTGACCTCAAGTTTTACTTATTATGATTTTCATTTGTTTTCTCTCCCTTGCTTAACTCATTTAGTTGGTTGTTCATTAGGGAATCTTCATAGGCATATTGAGTTAGGTGAGGAGAAGTAGATGTGTCTCCTATATAGTGATTTTATTGATCAATGTCCTCCTCTTCTCCTTCTCCGTCATCAACCATATTGTTTTGAAGAGGATTCTGAACCTTTTGATCATCTTTGTTCCTATGATCCCTTTGAAGGGTTTTAGGAGCATTATTTTGTCTTCTGAAATTGTTTCCATTTTCTTGTCTCCCTTTTAATTTCAGTTTTTCCATTTCTACAGAAAGGGATTTGACTAACTTGGTCAATTCATCTACTTGGGGATTAGTTGTTGAAGCATCAGAGGTGGAAAATCCCGCCTTTTGTTTCCTCCTATCCCTATAATATTTACCTCTTAATTTGTATGCAACCAATATGTTTGATTCCACTTCTAGGGTGACATCTTGCATGTGAGCTAGTGAAGTAGATCTTCTCTCTCTTAACAAAAGACAAAACTCAGGATCAAAAGCACTATCATAGGTTATTTTGGCAGAGGTTTCAGTAGGTTTTATCTCTGTAGGAATTTTATCATACATTTTGTTGAACCTTTTGGAAAAGTCTGATACTGATTCACCTTCTTTTATTTTGAGAGAACCAAATTCAGTGATATAGTACAAAAATTCCTTGTCCCCCCCATGCCTTAAAAAGACATCATCAAGGACTTCAATCCTAGAAATTGATCCAGGAGGTAAACCCTTAAACCATTTTCTGGCTTCACCATCAAGGCTTTGTACAAAAAATCCCATCCACACATCCTCATTTTCAATGTTCATATTATCAGCATAGCTATAAAAGTCTAAAGGATGTTCCTCTGCAGTTATGTCCTCTTCTCTTGTGAACTTGGGCATATAATTTAGGTAATATCTTGATAGGAGAGCATTCATAGGTTGAGGAAGTACTAAAGGAGTGTACCTAGCAGCCACAATGACATCCATCCTATTCTGATGAGGGTTTTCACCTGCCATTGGATTAGGAAGAGGAAGATTATGATTCCTAGAGGAAGTGGGAGGTGATTTGATAAGCAAATATGAAAACTGAATATCAAGTATTTTAAGTAAAGGAAGACTATAAGATGGAGGAGTTTCAGTTTTAACAAAAATTAGTTGGGTCTTGGAGGAGGATGGTGAAAACTCAAGAGGAATATGGGTTCCTTCTTCTATGGTCGCAACAAATTTGAAAGAATGAGGAGAGGGAGAACCTAGGAGGGGAAAATCCTCTAGACTCTCAATCCTAAACCAATTTACAATCTCAGGGGATGCAAGAATATCAAAATTCTCAAGAATTTCTTCTTCCAACTGAGGAGAAAAATATGAGTATTCAATAGGAAAATATCCTATTTTAAAATCTCCAGAAGATTCAACAATAGGTAATTTAGAAATGCTATATACAACTACTGGTGTTTGAAAAATAGAGTCAGGTAAGTTCCCAACAATACCTGAGACAATAGATGAAGAGGCTCCTTGTGAAGCCTTTCCTTTCTTGATAATATTTTCTGGGTCAACTTCAGGTGCAACCAGAGGTAAATGTGGAGTGGACCTTGTATGTATACCTTTGAGAGCCACAACTGAAACAATGGAGTCACCAAGTACAATCTATATTATTCATTTTACTTATCACTATGCACCTCATAATCGGTATTTTCTCTGTCATACAAACTAGGGAAAAGTCTTCAATTTGTTCCCCAGAAACGACGCCAAGAATGTTAGCACTAAAAGTCACACTTTTATTGCTAAAGTGTATTCTCAAAACCCATTCGTAAGTTTGAAGATGAGTTTTTATGATAAGGTGGTGAATGGATAAAAACTCATTAAAACAGTGTCAATCACAGTAAGTTCCAGATAAAATGCATCAGCAAATGAGGTTCTAAGTAACTTCGATCAGGGTTTAAAGAATAATATGGATAGGTGGAAGAATTCAGTAAGAAAGGTGAAATATATCTACCATTTACATTAGGTAATACTAGTAAGTATATGAAGAAAAGCTTCTAAAACAAGAATTTTTTTAATCAAAAGGGAAAATCTAATAAAATCATAATCATTATCACAACAAATCCTCCATTGCAATACAGATACAATAGATCAATTGAAACTTTCAATAGACTACAAATCAAAATAAGACATAAACAAGATGATAGGGGAAAAAAGATTGATTTCTATTCGCCAAAAAGTCTCAGGTTTGGTACATAAAATCATAGATGTCTCTGTTACATTCACAACATCAAAATATGAGTCTCATCTCAACCATTTGAACCTTTCTCAGTCTTACTATGCCTATGTATAGAATGTCAATGATAGCTTTACAATTCAAATAACAACCTTATATTATGATCCTTGTGCCCTCGAAGTGGTGTGGCAACATGTGGATAACACAAAATAACAAAAATGCTAAAATCTAGGCTAATGTTGGCAACGTCCATAACATTTTCTTTATGGATGATGAAGTGTCCCTTTGAGCACATCTTCCTTTGGAAGGTGGCCTCCCAGCTTACAACTGACCCTTAGACAATTTTCATGCATTCATATAACCATCTGGTAGTTGCTTATTCCTTCAAAACTTCTAGAATGAGAGTTTGAAGCACAATTCACAATACCAGTCTGTATTAGCCAGTTCACAGCACCATGCACTGCAAACTTTCCTGTAGCAACTTATTGCATTTAATAATACCCAAAACATGCAAAAAACTATTTCCACTTCTTCAACTATTGAATCAACTTATAATATGGTATATGACTTGAAGAGATCATCCCAGACTTAAACATGATTTATAAGGCATAACTATCCTCAAAATTTCAAAAATGCATAAACAAGAACCTGTCAAAAATGATATTGTTTAAGGAAGTTCATGTTCTTCAGTTTATGACTCTAGAGCTCCTTCTGGTATCACCTTTGGCTAGCATATCCATATTTTTCTTGGCCAACTCCACTTTGAAAGGTTGCAGCTTCATCTTTAGCTTTCTGATTTGTGCTTGGTAAGCTATGTTCTGTCTTTATAGGTTTATGAGCTTCTTGTGGAGGGGACGAAAACATTTGGCTATAAATATGGCCTTGTCAATAGTTTCATTATACATGTCCATGAGTCCATTAAGATTCTTCTTTGCAACCAAATCCCCCTTCTTCATTTCATCAACTTCAGCCCTTACCTCTTTAAGCTTTCTTTTGAGCCTCTTAAAAGTATGATTTATCTCTTTTTGAGGAGTGGTGATGTCAATGATTTCAACATGATTTTCAACATCTACGGATTTACCTTTCCTCTGGGATGAAATTTCTACTGCATCATCCTTCATGGGGATCTCTTGCTTGGCTACTTTTCTGGTAAGAGGCCTCCTAGCTTTGACCTTGTCAGCTGCACTGAGTGAAGGAAACACCAGCTTCCTTTCTCAAACATGTGGATTTAGTTGAAGGAACCTCTATTGGACTGGGATCTGGCATAGGTGGAGCTTCTTTCTATGAATATTGTGAAGGTCCTCATCCTTCATGATCTTTTTTTTCTTTATCATCTATAGCAATCTTAGTGCTATTTATTTTCTTGTTCATTTCTGAATATACAGTCTTGTCAATATGAAGAGGGATTTGCATTGTAGACTATGGAGTGGGAGAAACATTTAGCTAGAACTATGAAGAAGTAATGAATGATTCCCAATCAATGTTTTTGTTTCTCAATTCCTCCATTACCAACATCTTTATAAGGTCTGAATGGAAGACACTTGTATCAACTGCTTCTGATTTAGCTTGGACCTTGTCAAACATTTTGCCAATACTTATAAATAGGTAGAAAGGGAGATTCATGGCATCTTTACCTGTGAAGTGTAGCATTAACCTTATATGGTATTGATATATCATGTTAAATATCCCTTCACAGGTGAAATATCTTTGAATCACCTTCAACATCTTATCAAATCCCTCCATCATATGATTTATGGGCACTCCCTTTGACAAATTGTCCCCGTGGTATTTTGGTTTGAGGAATTCCTTGGAGAAAGTAGCATTCAGGGTCATGGCCTTGAACCATCTCTCACCAGTGTTAGGTATCTCAGTTTCTGTTGAGATGGACAATTCGGACACCTCAAACTCCAATATACCAACCTTATTTTTGGTCCCATCAAAGTTAAGTGAAAACTCCCTAGCCACATTTGGGTTCCCTCTCTGCATTTTCTCTCAAAAATTAATGCAACCTACTCTTTAGAAAACTTCTTTGATCAAGGGTTCAGAATAAAAAAAATTACATATTGTAGGGCTCTGTGCTCACAATTCCCCCTCCTTTGTGAACCTTCTTTTCTTGCAGACAATCCATTAATGTTGTTTGAAGAAAAAATTACCACAAGATTTAATGATTGCTAGAGGTGAAATGGGGAAAACAAAGGATTAGGATTTTAATGGAAAGACTTTACCAATAGGCTAGTTCTGTGTAAAACTTTTGTACTTCTGAGCTTAGTTGACCTCTAGGAATAAGACAAGGTATATTTCAATTAGGAAGATAAAGGGAAAGACTACTAAAAATATCATGAAGGGATATCAAAACAAATCTTTCCAAAACATGTCTTATCAACCTTGGACTTGTTCACAACATCACTACTCTTTTGCAAAACTTAGGTTGACTTCCACAGGTGACCAATTTTATAGTACAGACTAGATAGGAGTGTAATTAAGTTTGTGAGCTTGCAGAATAAAAGTTTTTGTAAAATGTGTTGGAATAGAGGGTTCGCAGCACTCGGTTTATTGCATAGAGTTCATAGTGCCAAGGCATGGGTTTTACAATGCTTAGGAAAGATAAGCAAAGCAGGAGAAATGGATTAGTGGGAAAGGTGGCCTAAACCCAAGGATAATTATGGCTTACTAAGAAAGGTTCAGAGCACATGAAAATGGGTTTGGGAACTTATCAACAAGTAAATGAGACAGTTCGCAGCACCTATCACCAGTTCACAATTCTCAAAAGGAAAAACAACTAACAAGCCCTTTCCTGACCTTCAAATAATGTGAAAATTCTCATGGAGTACCTCATGGCCTTGAGTTGAACGTTGTTATATTTGAATTTGCACAGAGGTGCTTGAAAACTGTCCAAACTCCAACTCATCTTTTTCATTTAGTTCACAGCGTTGAGTTCATAGCGCCTGTCTATAGCACCAGGTTCACAGTGTCGAGCTAAAAAATGATTTGTATAGTTAGAGAAAATAGTTAGAAGCCTTAATGACATAATCCCTGGATTTTGGTTTAAAATATCAGCTCTGAAAACAAGGAGATATTCATTGACATGACCCATAAATGCAATGATGGCAATGAATGCATGGTGTACCTTTGAATGCATTGTGAACTCTCCTAGTGAGTTGGCAACATACAGGTCAAAATTGATTTGACATATTAACAGGTAAAGGTGACAAAAGGAGGGATATGCATACAACATGGAGAAGGTGACATGTCAAGGTGATGATGGAGAAATGAAAATATGTGACTCATGAAGGCTTTATCCGACGTTTTATGATATCAAGGCATAACCCAGTGACTCTAGACTAAATCCAAAACTAAACTTAGTTTATTTACATCAAAAAATTGAAAAATGACTATAAAAAAAGGGACATAAAACCTAAAACTTAATGAACACCTATGACTCAAAATAAAAAATTGAAAATCTTTTTGACCCTTGCAATTCTATGTGATAACAGTAACTCTTCATACATAAACTCAGGATTCAATAAGTAGGTTTCATTAATCAACATATTTGGAAATGACTTATCATCGCAGGCTAGCCATTCCCATTACACCCGTCCTTCGACAAGACGACTCAGTCTTGAGGATTTTATTTGGGTGGTTTATGAGGTTAAAAATCATGTTATGGTACCTATTTGAATTAAAACTTTTCCAACTCTTCCTCGCTATCCTGCATCCTCTGTGGAGCATTTATCATGTAACGGTCCTGCATGCGCCACATATTTATTTTTCTATCTCGAGGAGGATTATTCATTCATTGTCCTAAAATATGCATATGTGTTGTTTTGTTATGCCTCCAGGCATTAGGTTTCCTTATTGGATCTTTAATTAGTTTCCCTCCCACACTTAGCTCATTCCACGTTCTTCACTTCTTTCCCTCAGATCTGTGTTCTTCCTAAGAGGTTTTCCTTTTTACAGGTTTACAGAGTGTAGGTCTGGATTCCCCATTCTAATTTTTGTTTCCTCGGTCTTGATATGAGTCTTTCCAATGCTTTCAAGGCTGGTTCTTTCAACTAGTAAGAAAATCTCATAACCATTCGATTTTTCCTGTAACTATGGTGGTAGTTTAACTTAATAACATTTCCTGAGTTTTACCCTTCAAAATACTCATTTGTAATTGGAAATGAACCTTATTCCTCCGACCATATCTCTCGTCGAACTTCTTGTTCTTACATGTATGTTTCCATATGATGCAATGTCTATAGGTTTTATATTTGGTTGTAGTAGTTTTACTTCCGTGTTTGTTTCGAGGGGTTTTACCTTAGCCTCGAGGTTTTTCCATCGGTACCCAGAATATTAGTGGTTTGGGTTTACCATTACTAGGTTGAATGTTTTTCATTTCTCATCTCTAGTTGATGATTAAGACCCTACATCTTGTTTTATCCATCATCGACTTATTTTAGGACTTTCGCTCTGATATATCGTGCAGGCGTAGTTCACACAGACCTTAGTAGTTACTTTAATTTACATTTTGTTCATATGTTGTAGTTTTACATTAATTTTATTCTTGGGCAATATCTAATGATGGGCCCTTATGATGTTGTGAGGGATACCCATAAGTTATTCGACAACCCAAAACATCCAGGTGTGCATTGCATTGATATAAGGAGATACCTCGGCTCTCTACTCTTCCATGGTGAGATTATTTCTATTATATATGTAACTTTCATTCAATTAAGTAATTTGTGCAGCTTACTAAATTATTTTCTTATCCGTTTTGTAGGTGTTGAGATGGCGATCACCATGGAGCTCTGGAATACCCATGTACATAAAGGTATTCAAGTTTCAATAATTCTCTTGAATTATTCAACCGATTATCTTTTTGAATGTAATTATTCATAAAAGTAGGGTGGGTTCAAACTATTGTCTACACATTTTATGTTGTTGTAAAACTTTGTTTACTGATTTTCTTTTTCATTGATATATAGTTTATAAACGAACTCTGCTCATTTGGATTCTATACACTATGTAACATTTTTGTTTCAACTATATATACATAGGATTTCTCGTTAAATTCTGTAACAAGTTTTCTTTTCATTATACAATGTACTCTCTAACAATTATTCCTTTTGAATATATGTACAAGGTATCGCGCATAACTCTGTTTGAATTTCTAATAATTCTTTTTTTCATTTATATATATTGAATCCTTGGATAATTTATATAAATTCCTATTGTATAATTCCTTTCCAGTTGTATGTATTGTATTTCGATGAATCCTATCTCTTCCATATAGATTTCTCATCTGGAATCAGTCCCTAGATTTGTAACTAGGTTCTTACCTATGAGTACTATTAATCTATTACTAATAATATGATTTTGTTCGTAAATCAAAATAACTGTTAAATTTCCTTTCACATTTTCCTATATGAAACATATAATATGCATTTATTTCTAGTATAACAAGCATTTAAATTATAATATTGTTCCGTGAGATCGGAAGAGCGGT
>CBVK0101357127.1:0-10871 GCA_900067695.1 Picea abies | reverse complement strand
AGAGCCTTGCCTCTTATTTATACTCTCCAAGTAGCTTCCTTAAAAACATCTTATAGGTCACTTGGCCCACTTTCCTTATTTTAGGGTTGGGTCCACTTCAAATTTCTCCATTAAATTGATTATTGAAATAACTTATTTTGTATTCACTTTGAATTATAATACACTCATCACTTCGCTTTATTATTTACCTTTTAAAATATCTTAAACCACTTTGACTACTTTGATCTTTTGGGGCTTCTAGATGACATATGAGGGTCCTCCAACTTCGTAAGGTCATAACTCTCAAACCGTGAAGAGTTATGTGACGTTATACATACCACCATAAATGGCATTACAAGCACTATCTAGCTAGGATATTTTCCCTAACAAATTCACTTTCCTTAATTTCATTATTCCACAATTAATCATGGGTTCTCTTACTCCACAAAGCATCTTCACGTGAGGGCTTTCACCATAAGGGGGCCACTTTGGAGTTCATCCATATTTAATTCTTATAAAACATGACAAAACAATAATGTGTCATCTTTACATCAAACAATATTGGGTCCATTACCTAAACCTTTGTGCCACGGGGCTTTCTTCAAGGGTTGACATCAATGACAACCAACCTTAATCAACAGGTCCATTACCTAAACCTTTTTGCTATGGGATTTTCTTCAAGGGTTGACATCAATGACAACCAACCTTAATCAACAGTCTAAATATGACGAAGATTAGTGGAAATGCACATGTAATTCCAACCTCATTCCTCTTCAAATTTAAACACTAATATGGAAAATTTCAACTACAAGTTAACATAAGCATTGAATCTTGTGTTCTTGGTTTCTTGGCTCTCATAGTCTTGAAAATATGCAAATTTTAGCAAAGCATGAAGGGCATAAACATGGAAACAAAACATGTTAAGAAAATTTGTTGGCCATTCATCCTCATGCACCTGTTGTGATTCAACACATAGAGGATATAGCACCAAATCCTCAAGATGAAAAACATTTTTTCTTGTCACTTATGTTATCATTGTTTCAACACTCTCTTTATGTTTTTCTTACTATATATAGAGAAGATAAATGCCCGATTATGTAGTAAACAAATTTGGTCTTAGTTAATAATTTTTTGATGGTTTGTTATCAATTATGAATTGGCAACCTGCAACATCTTTTTTATTTTCCTAGTGGGATTATTTCGAGATGTTATCAGCTACTTCTAAGCCAAATAGGTTTTTGTTTGACTTGGACTATTTTAAATGACAACTATGAAGTTTGGAATATGTGTATTTACTCCTTTTCTACTATATCAATACAAAAGAGAAAGAAAAAAATAGTGAAAAAATTACAAAAAACAACATTGATAAAAAACCTAAAACAAATTTATATTCTTATCAAGGTAGAGTCCTATGATAACTCCTCAAAAGTACACTTCTAGGAGAGAACTTGGTTGTGGTATTTTCATATCACAAATAATTTGTAAGATGTAAATTCTTTATTTCATTTATAGATTGATAAAACACTAAATATATATCATGACTTAGAAGTATCTACATAAAATACTATAAAATTGCTTCAGTGGACAGTATTGCAAACTTAGCAAACACTACTATATTCAACTAAATTGCAATCTTAGTAAATTTTTAATGACCACTTGTACAATTGGAGGATGTGTTAGATACAGATTTGTGTAAAATCAAATCAATATTTAATAAAAATGATAATTATGACTAATTGAAAGATGTATTAGATTTTGATTTGCAAAAGAAATAAACTATGGGATAAATATATGAAAATCCATTTCAAAACACATTGTAAACCATTCATTTACAACTCTGTGGCAGAGATAAATATTTACAAAGTGTAAGTATTCAAACTAAGGAGTATTATCACCCACTCTGATAATCTTAGTCATCATCTTGATGTTTTGTCTGTGAATGCTACAGAAAATGAGGCAATGGTTTAGGGTTCTCGTTAGGGAATAAGTGGGTTGGGTCGTCATTTCCAAAAAGAATTATAAAAATCCATAGTCTCAATGTTCTACAAAATGACTATTTTCCGGCGATAATTTTCAGGGACCTTTGCCCGAAATCTAGCAAGAAATTGTTAGATCCGCAGATTTGAGTGATTATTTCTGTAGAATACAAGTGCCCCAGCGATTTTTCAGCATGCTGAATCCATTTCTACATTCATAAATGAATTTTAAAAAAAAATAGTGATTTCATGCAAATTAATGTTGTCAGATTCAGGAGAGAAAAGCCATTTTGTAGAACAGGTAGACAATGCCATTATAAAAATATAAAATGGAGAAAAATAAGGAAGAGAGGAAATCAAAACAGCCACATACTAAAATAATATCATTCCTGGTAACCCTTTGTTCATCTTTGGTGGATAATCACTTTGTTGCCGATGCAACAACTATGCAACAAGGAAATGGTCCATGACAAAAAGCCAGTTCCCCGGTGTGATAAATATTAATAAAATAAATCCATAATCCACAATTAGTGAAAACAAAAAAGTAAAAAAAAAACCCTAATTAAAATCTTCAAAACTCATCATAACCAACATTCATCAAAATCCAATATCAAACCTAATTAAAATCCTCAAAACTCATCATAACCAACATTCATCAAAATCCAAAATCACCCTTATTGATAAAAAATTATCCAAAAATGAAAAAAACTATACCTACATTGACCAAAATCTCAAAAGAACTCAAATTGACCAACATTAATCAAAACTCAAAAAACCCATATCAAACTAAATCCACAAGTAACTATCATCATCAACTTTGATCCAAGTCCAAAAAGCCACCATGTCCACTAAATATCAACATCAATCATTTTTTAAGCTAAAAACAAAAAACAAAAAATCAGTGTAACCATATCCACTAAATCTCAACATCAATATATTTTTCAAGCTAAAAACCAAAAAACATTAACAGACATTGATCAAAACAACAAGAGCATTCAAATGCCATTACCGTGATTTCTGGGTTGACAAGAATGACTATCCTTTCATATAAATAACCAGGAATGATTGTCCTTCCATGTAAATAATTGAAATTTCATTGTTTCTATTTTTTCCGAAAATCTTACTGACCAATTGTTCAACGCATGAGTAGACTGAAGGGGAGTGACTTAAAATAGTGGAATCAAAGGATTTTATTTCAACGCCAACCGAAATCAGGAGACCCCCCATTAATCAAAATACTAAACAACCATCATCATTAAATCAAGACAAAATACCTCCGAACTACTTCCATTACCAGAAAATAAGGGCGAAATACCTCCGAACCATTGCAATTACTAGAAAATGAGGGAAAATAGAAAGATCTAGTTCGAATTTTACAAGGAAAAAATGGATTTCCTCGTCTCCCTTCAAAAATTACCCTGGGCTAAAGGTTTTATATATAAGTTTTTGAAAATAAAATTTGGGCTATGTATAGTCAAACCCCACATACCTCTCTATGTAAATAATTCACCCAATCAAAATTTCAAACTCTCTAATTTCATCCATGAGCGAAATTTCGCCCTTAAAATTTTCTATGGTTCGAACAACTAAAGATGAAGGAAGATGAGAATATTTCATCTTACTTCTTATGAGTCGATGAAACAGTAAATGCAATCATAGGATTGGGAGAAGAAATTCAAGCATCTGTAATTGTTCAAAAGGTACTAAGATCTCTTCCTATGAGATTTGACCATAAGATATCAGCACTATAAGAAAGAGAAGATCTAAACTCAATAAGCATGGACGAACTACATGGAATCTTCACAGCATATGAAATGAGAATTGAATAGGAAAATCCATATGTAAAAGAAACAGCCTTCAAAGCATCCAAAAGATCAAAGCAAAACAGAAAGCAACAAGAAAAAGAACATAGCAGCAATAGTGACATCTCGGAAGATGATGAAGAAGTGGCCAACTTTGTCAGAAGACTGAACAAGGGAACAGATGTTAGGTATAGAGGTAAGATTCTTTTAATTTGTTTTAATTGTGATGGTATTGGTCATTTTTCTAACAAATGTCCTCATAAGAAAAGGAGAAATGATGAAGGTGACTCAAAAAACAGACAAACATATAAAGGAAAAAGAACCACAAATAAAGTTTTCAAGAAAACCTTATGCACCAAAGAAGAAATCTCATCATCAGATGAAGATGAAGTCAGTGATAGTGAGATAGAAAGGGTTCTATTCATGGCAGTAGAAGAATCTGATAAAGAAGACTCTAAAGTAGAATATGAAGAAGCCAAAGAAGAAATTGAAGAGGCAGAAGTTGACTGCCGAGAGGAATTAATGAGTGCCATAGAATTTATCAGAAGAGAAAAGAGAAAAACAAGAAGCTACAAGCAAAACTAAACAAGAAAGAAGACACTCAAGAATTACAACAAATGATCATAAATTTGAAGGTACAAATTGAAGAAGATAAAAGCACCGAGGAAACACTCAAAGAATAGATAGAAGAAAGAGACAGGATCATTGAAAATTTGGAAGCAGAGATTGTCACATTAAGAAAGGATCTTCAAAAGAAAAATATGCAGAACAGTTCAAATGTTTTGAATGACATTATCAGCAGTCAAAGGCCTAATCATGATAAGTCCGAACTTGGATACAATAATACAAAAAAGGGATCAAGATCCAAAACAACAGAACAAGAAACATATCCAAAAATATATGCATAAACAATCAAAGGGGATAGGAAGGTCTACAGAGAAAATTACAGGGACACTCCTCCACTGAGAAGATTCAGATTTCATAATCAACAACCAACAGAAACAGATAGGTCTCAGGAAGAAGAAGGATTCATAAGAGAACCTCCTTTCAAAATATCTTCAACTCTCAGGTATCAAACTATTTTTTTTGGTTTATGTTATGCATGTAATAATTTTGGACATAAAGTTGTGAATTACAGAGTTGTAACATCATGCTCTTGCCCGCACTGAGAAAACTTATTCTTTGAGGACACTTGCTTGCAAGTGATCTGGATTATTATACTATTGGTCGTTGATTATGATTATGAAACATTATGGATGTGATTATATTTTATTTTGTGTATTTACATAGACATGTGTTATTGACTGGGTTCTCCTGAGTGTGCAGGAATTTGGACCTCGAGGACGCAGAGGAATCGATGAAACCCCTTGGACTCCGGATCGAGTCAGGGAGTGGACTATTGGGGTTTAATTGTTGTTGATATGACATAAGCGCATTTGATTAGATGTTATGATGATTTATTTTATTTCTGACATGATTCATTGATGATGCAGGCTAACGATAGCTTGTTGAATAGACTCACATGTGGAGTAGAGGGGTCACGCACGACAACCAGAGACGTTGAGGGAGAGGTGTGGACAACAACCCTACCACAACCTACTAGCACTCCCATCATGGCTCGAATTGTAGGTTAAGGATTACCTAGTTCGAGAAGACCCATGATGTCATGAGGGTAGACTACGACAGTCGCTCACGATGATTCTAAGGGGCGCACAATAAGGCAGGGGCCTTATTCCTTAGAGGCCCTTAGTCTCCCACAAGATCACCTGGAGGAGTATTGAATCCAATGGTTTTTGATGTCTACCAAGTCAGTCAATAGGTGAGTGGAACCCTTGGAGCACGTAGTGCGTCATGAAGGGCATGTCGCGCAAGAAAAATAGAAAGAGGCGAGTGGCACCCTTGGAGCACGTAGTGCGTCCTGAAGGAAACGTCATGCAAGGAAAACATAATGAGGCAAGTGACACCCTTGGAGCACCTAGTGCATCCTGAAGGGCACGTTGTGTTGTTAACTAATAAGTGAATAAACCTATATGGCTTTAGAATGAATGATATGATAAGAAAGATTAAAAACAATTTCCCTAATAAAAATGTCGCCCAGCCTAGGAAAATAAAATCTAGGTCTAAGTGATACTTGTGGTAATAATAATAATAATAATAATAATAATCATTAAACATGTGACGAGAAGGGGGTAAGCAATTCAATTAATTTATTAAAATCAAATTACATTGAGGGATTAAAATTTTAAAAGGGAATTGATTGTTTTTCTACATTTGCTAATTAAAATTTATTAATTAAAAAGGAAAAGGGGTAAAAGGTAATTTTTCTACACATGCTAATTTGGGTTTAAGATAAAAAGGGAAAAGAGAGAAACTTAAAATAAATAGGAAACTAAGGGAAAAAGGGGAAACATAAAGAAAAAGGGAAACATAGGAAAAATGCAGAATGACTAACTTAGTAAGGAATCTTGCCATTAAGAACATTCTAAATATGAACTCAATTAGAAATTTAGTAAGGGCGTAAGTCATTTAAGATGTGTAAGGGAATATGGGGTCACCAAGGAGCGATTTTAAGAATGTTTTTTGCTGGGTGAGGGAAATAGGAGTAATTAAATAATTAATGAAATTAATTTTTGGTGCAAGTAGGGGGATGGGTGACATGTGTATAGGGGAGATTTTTCTGAAATAAATTAATGAAAATTAAATTAAATGGGAAATTGAGAAAGAAATCACTTAGAAACTCTATATAAATGATGGAGGAGGAGGAGTATGGATCTCTCTTCTTTGATGTGTAACGTTACACTACAGAATTTTTGTCTTGACTGACTTATATTGTGGGAGTTGGGATACCTAGCTCGGGTAATGAGTGGTAGTTCAACCTTGCGAGGCAAGTTCGTTGCTAGTTGTTATTTGGTTTAGAGTGTGTGCCCCCTTTGCGGCTCAGGGGGATAAGGGGGAAGAAGAGTTCCCCTAGCGTTGACTGTGAGGTACTGGTGAAGTCACATTGGTCGACAAGCAGAAGCTAATGGAGCATGTGGGACAACGACTCGAAGCGATCACCTTGGGCTACGGTATGCATGTTTTTATTTTGAATGGTAGATAATTATTGTTCTTGTGCTTTCATTTCTTTACTTTTTATTGTGTAAAGAAAAGTTTTTTACTTAGCGTTTTTAATTGAGAAATCAAAGTCATCATAGCTTTACGCTCGCTGCATCGAATCAATTTCTTTGGCCACCGAACCTTGATTGCTATGACTCTTATGTTTTGTTTTATTGATTATTTGAAGAGATTGTAAGAGATTGTGCCTTATCTTTCATCCTCATCCCTAGATCATCAATCCATGCCTGAGGAGTCGATTAGGATCTAAATCGATGGTCGTCACTTCAATGCATAGCGAACTATAGATTCCAATGCCCTTCTTTTCTATGCGTTGACGATGAGCGAAGGATAGTTTTTCCCGGCTTTCTACCCCTGTTGATTTTTTCTGGTTGATTGATTGTCTTGCGCCTTCTTGTGTTTGGATACCATTGTTTATTTATTCATCTTCATTCTCTGCGATTTTAATGACCACGTTTCTTATTTTCTATGGATTGTGTTTAAATGCATTCCACTACGATTTTGCCTCTGCATTTTAATATATTTCAAGGATGATTTTACCTTACTTTTTAACACTTTTGGCCTGCGATTGTCCTCTACAAATTATTACTTTAATGGTGAAGTTTACCCTACAACCTTACCCTTGGTTTATACATTTTTAGACTGTTATTTTATGCTCCTTGGACCATGTTTTCTTTTATATCTTATGACGGAGTTTGAATCTTCATGACTGTGTTTTCCCTACCTTTTATTGATAGCGAGCTTGATGTTAAACTCAACAACATTTTGTTTGGTAAAACTTGACAATTTATTTGATTGAACCCTGTGAACTTGATGATAACTCAACGAATTAATGGATGGAAAATACCCTCTACATTTCAACACCTTTGACCATGAATTTTCTCTATGTTTATTATCCTTGCTGGCAATTTTACCATGCATTTTAATTGGCCCAACGCAACTCACTCCACACCCATTCAAGTTGCCTGCCAGCGATTTCATTATTTGTTATTTTAACATTTAATTAACAGTGATTGATGTTATCTATGGCTGCGATTATTATTCAATTATGTATTTGATACCCGATTGTTTATTATCCAACTGTGTTCCATATGAAGGGTTATGTCTATGTTTATTTATTTTATTTTGTGTTTTCGTTTAATGTTTCCCAACCCCTTTTGGCTATCACCGTAATGTAATCACAGTTGGGTAATTAATGGTGCTATCACCGATAGGCGAGTTTAATAATGCTATCCCAGTTATGCGGTTTTAATAATGCTATCACAGTTATAATAAAGTTGTCACAGTTATATTGTGAATGTATGATGTTATTGTGATTTCACACACAGCCTTACCACTTCCACTCATCCTTGTCATCACTCACCCAACGATGCCACCATTGATTTCCTTAGTTTAGCGATAGCGTTGGAGGTTTGAAGCGCGCCAGAGACTTTTAATTTTAGAACAACGATTACATGCACTGGTATTACCTGTGTTTTACTAGTTGTCGACCCTTACCTGCATCTTTTAAGAACCTCGATGGCCAGCAAAATTAATTATTGTTACACCTGCATTTGTTTTTAATCGATAGGAATTTATTTTTGACTACGTTTTACCATTATTTGATAGTGATTTATATGACTTCTCTTTATTAGATGAGTGTGTTTATGGTTGCGTTTTTTTACAGTTAATCAATGATATTGCATGATTCTAGAATGGGTTGGACCACCGTATTTTAACAGCAATAAATATAGTGATTTTAGTAATGGTGATTTATGGTTAATGTGTGTCTGAGAATGAATACATAACTTTTGACAGAGATTCATTATATAACACGTGAAGTAGATGATTACAAAAACACATTTTTATTTCCTATTTTAAATTTACACGGCCACCTCATACAACTATTTTTGTTATGACAACGATCTAGCATTTATTTCATTATTAGATATCATTATTAATGGCGATATCATTATCAGATATCGAGAGATATTAGTTTCAGATATCATTATTAGTTAGGGATGTTATACTCTTAATACATACATTGATGACAATGATTCCTAATTAGTACATAATCTATTCTTCATAATGTTATACTGGGTAGTGTATTTTTAACTTAGAAGTTAGGAAAAAAAAATCCTTGAGTAAAGATTGGGAATCCTTATCGATTAATGTCTAGTCTTAATTTACGATTAAATGATAATTTCATTAGAAGTTTTACATTCCAGGGTTTATGGTTTCCTTGTTTAGTGTCGAATTAGAAAGGTAAAAAGGAGTTGATTGAGTGAATTAATAAAACCCCCCTTTTAAATGGAAGGGTATGTCGTTACTTGAAGAATGTTGTGTTTTTAATATTAGATTGGTCGATTACTATGTTCTTGAATAGTCCTTTTAATGATAAACTTGTTAATCAATGTTTCTTGAAGTTGTTATGTGCCTAGCTTAGTTCACCTTATGATAACATTTATGACCATAGTATCTTGGTAACATTTCACTCCTTCGCACTTAGACATCTTGCTTAACATTTAATGGTTTTGGTTTGTTGGCGAAGTCGTGTATTAGCTTGCACTTTTTATTTTGAATGATGTCATATTGCATCTTGCCAACCTATTGCATGGAGGTGTGGGTGTAGTCTTCTTGTCAGTTATTTTGGCTCCTAGCGCATTGGATTTATCTTGAGTCCTTGGTCCAGATAGGTTATGTTGCACCAAGGTTATTGTCACACCTATCACCTGGGGATGGCATGATTCCTGATGAGGGGATCATGGACCGCTCTATTGGATATAAGAGGTGAATGATGACTTGGTTGAAGTCTGTGTTTCCCATTGTAGGTGGTGTGTATCCTTCTAGTTGTTGTTAGTGCTTGGGTTGTAACGCCTTCATGCGTTGGGTCTTCATGTCATAGAGGTTCTAGTTACTGGTCGTTGAGGCTATTGTATCGGGATGGTGTATGTTGTCCTTTAGCTTGTAGGCATTGTCATGTTGTGTCGAGCGGGTAGTCATTTCTGTCTGTCTTTATCTCCACATGTTTTCACCCAGTTTCTTGATGTTCTCTTGTGTTGAGTCGTTGTTGTATGTTTCCTAATCTCTGTGTGTGGTGTTCATCATCAGTTGGGGTGGTTTAAATGTTGTCATCATTTCCTTCTTACCTAAAAACAAACAAAACAAACAAAACAAAAATCACTTTTTGCTTCACTGGCAGTCATAACGATACGGGTCGTTTACAGAGCTAAAAACAGGAACATAAACAACTTTGAAAGTCATACACAAAAGGGTTATCCAAGAAGGCCTAGTGAAACACAGAGAAGAAGTTACAACAGTTTGAATCATTGAGCACTGAAGTGGAATGATACAAGTGTAACAACTTTGGACACATGGCCAAAGATTGTATAATTACAATCCCTCCTAGAGAACCACAACAGAACAACAACAATCACAGACATGAACCTCAAAAAAGGACATGGATAAGAAAGTAGAATCAATACAGTAATGAAGAATGCACACTTGCTCTATAAGCTAAGAAAAAGAAACATGGTTGGTATGTTGACAGTGGCTGTTCAAAACACATGATAGGTGATAGAGATAGGTTTCTTACATTAATAAAGGAAAGAGATGGACCAGTCTCCTTCGAAAATGATGATTCAGCTAAAATCATTGGAAAAAGCACAGCCAGAATTGGGAACAAGAATACAAAGGCAGAAAATGTTCTACTAGTAGAAGATATGAAACATAATCTTCTAAGTGTGAGTCAAATGTGTGACCAAGGTCATAAAGTTACTTTCAATTCACAAAAGTGTGAGATGAGAAAAGAAGGTTCGAGAAAATTGATTGCTACAACTGCGAGAACTTCAAGTAACATACATGTGTTAAGTGAAATTGGAAATGAAAAGTGTTGTCTAGGAAAGGAAGGTGAAGGTTGGCTATTGTTAAATTTTTAATTAAAATAAAGTACCAAGGCAAGTGTTTCTCTTCCCTAGGCACCTAAGGGGGAGAAAGTGGCTAATGTGGGTCCTAGTCATTT